>PVLA01009420.1:0-75373 GCA_004027455.1 Hydrochoerus hydrochaeris | reverse complement strand
AAATGAAAACTGCATGGGAAACACTTCAAAGAATCAACAAATGGGATCTCACATTATTGAAAATTTTCTGCACTTCAAAGGAAATCACCAACAGAGTGAAAAGAAAACCAAAAGAGTGGGAAAGAATTTTAACTAGCAACCCCTCAGACAAAGGACTTGTGTCCAGAATATATAAAGAATTGAAAAACATCAAGCCCCCCAAATCCAAAGACCCTCTCCAAAAATGGGCATCTGAGATGAACACACAATTCTCAGAGAAAAATATATAAATGGCAAATAAACACATGAAGAAATGTTCACCATCACTGGTCATTCGAGAAATGCAAATTAAAACAGCATTGAGATTCCACCTTACTCCAGAAAGAATAACTGCCATCAAGAAATCAACTGATAACAAATGTTGGTGAGGCTGCGGGGAAAAAGGAACACTGCTCCACTGTTGGTGGGAATGTAGACTGGTGCAACCATTATGGAAATCCATATGGAGAATTCTCAGAAGACTAGGATTGGAAGCCCCATTTAATCCAGCTATCCCCCTCCTGGGTATTTTCCCTGAAAAATTGAAAAGTTCATATCACAGTGATATATGTACACCCATGTTCATAGCTGCACAATTTGTGATAGCTAAATCCTGGAAACAACCAAGATTCCCATCAACTGCAGAGTGGCTGAAAAAGATGTGGCATATTTATACAATGGAATATTACTCAGCTATAAAAAAGATGACCTTGAGGCCGTCATAGGCAAATGGAGACAACTTGAGACTATCCTCATTAGTGAAATAATAAGAATCATATTTATAAATATCATATTGTGTCTCTAGTGTAAGGAGTAAATAAGAACTACAAGTGTAATAAAACCCCAAATGTGTAATTGCTATTGTAAAAAAGAGAGGAAAAGAAAGTGCTCTAAGGGATATAACTGCATGTATGTTTGAGTGTGTAAAATAGATGACCATATTGCTGAATCTTTGTTGGATCTTTGAGAAGAACTGTTTGCAGTCTCACTGTTTGAATGTCTACTATGTATCCTTTAACTTTGTAACTTGAACAACTACATCCAGTATGACAGTACCTAATTTATAAATTACTGATTTCTTAGTGGGGCTTTTTCTCATTCTCCTTTTTCTTTCTTTCTTTTAGAATTCTGTATTGTTGCTACCCTTTTTTCTGTTTTGTTTCTTTTTTCTCTTCTCTTTAAATAAAATTTTAAAAACGTGTAATTGCTATTGTAAAAAAAGAGGAAATAGGAAGCACTATAAAAGATACAGCTGCATGTATGTTTAGATGTGTGGGGTTGATGACCATATTTCTAGGTTCTTGTTGTATTGTTGAACAGATCTGTTTGCACTCTCACTGCTTTAGTGTCCACTTTGTGTTCTTTAATTCTGTAACCTGAATAACTTTTATTTCTAAAAGAACAATATGTAATTTATCAACTAGTGATTTCTTACTGTTTATCTTCTTTTCTTGAAATTCTATTTCTACTTTTCCTGTTTTTTTCTCTTTAAATAAAAAAAAGAAAAAAAGAAATTTAGAGAAGATTTAATGCCAATACTCCTCAAACTTTCAATGAAACTGAAAGGAAAGCAATTCTTCTTAACTCATTCTTGAATACTCTGATACCAAAATCAGAGAAGGATCCAATCAAAAGGGAGAACTATAGGTCAATCTCCCTAAAAAAACTCAATGTAAAAATTCTTAATAAAATATTAGCAAATAGAATCCAGCAAATCATTAGGAAGATTATAGATCATGACTAAGTAGGTTTTATCCGAGGAATGCAGGGAGGCTTTAACATACACAAATCAATAATTGTAATACACCACATCAACAGAGCCAAAGACAAAAATTGCAAGATCATCACAATAGATCCAGAAAAAGCTTTTGATAACACCTGTTCATGATAAAAATCCTACAGAAACTCGGAATAGATGGTATGTGCTTCACTCTCATAAAGCCCATTTATGGCAAACCAACAGTCAACATTGTACTAAATGGACAAAAACTGAAAGCCTTCACTCTAAAATCAGGAACAAGACAAAGATATCCACTATCACCACACCTATTCAATATAGTTCTGAAAATATTAGTCAGAGCAATCAGACAAGAGGAATAAAAATAGGAAATGAAGCAGTTAAATTATCATTATTTGCAGATGACATGATACTCTACATAGAAGATCCCAACATTCTAACAAAAGACTACTAGAGTTAATCAACAAATTCAGCAGTGTAGGTGGGTAAGAAGTCATTACTCAAAAATCAATAACATTCCTGTACACAAACAAAAAACTCACTGAGAGAGAAATTATGAAAATATCACCTTTCACAGTAGCATCTTAAATGATGAAATACTTAGGAATAAGCCTAACAAAGGATGTGAAAGACTTATATGTTGAAAACTATAGTACACTAAAAAAGGAGACTGAAAAGGATGTCATAAAATGGAAAGATATCCCTTACTCTTGGTTAGGAAGAACCAACATTGTGAAAATGACCATACTCCCAAAGTTGTTATACAGATATAATGCAATTCCAATCAAAATACCAGTAAAATACTTTACATATCTAGAGAAAACACTCCTAAAATTCATCTGGAAACAGAAGATACCTAGAATATCAAAGGCAATCTTGGGCAACAAAGGCAAGGCAGGAGTCATCACAACCCTGACTTGAAATTATATTACAAAGCTACTGTGATAAAAATCAGCAAAGTATTTGCAAAAAAAAATGGACCTGAATATCAATGGAACAGATTAGAAGATGCAAACACAATTACAAAGATACTTAGCCACCTTATCTTTGACAAAGGGGTGGAGTAGTGCAGTGGTTTGCAGATGGCCACATAGCAGTCATAGGCCATTGCCACCAGCAGCACCATCTCGCCTGCTGCAGTGCAATGGGCAAAGAAAATCTGGCATATGCAACTGTCAAAGGAAATGGTCTTGTTCTCTGTGAGCAAGTCTCTGATCATTTTAGGAGTTGTCACTGAGGAAAGCCACATATCAACAAAGGACAAGTTGGCCAAAAAGAAGCACATGGGGGAATGCAGATGGGGGTCAGTGACAATTAATATCATGATGACAACATTTCCAGATACACTGATTATGTATAGGATCGAAAATATCATGAACAGAAAGACTTGTGTATTCCATGAGTGACACATTCCCAGAAGTACAAATTCTGAGACTACAGACTGATTTCCTCCATCCATTTTATTTAGTGTACCTGGAAATAATTTAGAAAGGGTAAATTATCAGTTAATAGAAAAAGAGGAATTAACTTTAGGATTATAAGTCCATACTGAAATTTAATATCAACATCTGAAACTACAAAGTTTATATTCAAAGAGAGCTTAGTCAAATATAAATGGCATTAATGTTCAAAGAGATCTTAACTGAACTGAACTTTCCAAGAAAGAGAGTTTACATGGGATTACCATGCAATTTAAGACAAATGATAAGATACCATTTCATTTTACTCTATATAATAAGCATTGATGAAATCTTTTATGTAGGACAATATAAAATTAAAATGTTATTTTATTAGGAAGACAACTTTGTTGCTTAGATAAAAACTTCTAAAACCTTGTTTTCTCTTAGAGAAAAACCTCTGAGAGAAAACAATCTCAATCAGAATAACACAGGCTTCTCTGGAGAATAAATCACTTCAGGCAGGCCAATCTGAAGCCACTTACAAGTTTTCTAGTAGGAGATGGAAGGTTTTCCTCAAGAGATATTCCTATGAAAATAATTTATTTCTGAATCATGTAGAGTACTGATATTTGTTCTCCTGCCTTCTACATGTGCGTGACTGGGGAGTGATTGCATAAAAATAATTTTTCATATTGGAATCTTAAATCATCAAATATTTGCCTCTTTTACCACTTCTGCTAAAAATCTCCATGGTCCTTTCATAGAATTTTAGCTTAAAAAAACAACTTTGTAATTCTTCAAATAGATAAAAACTACAGAAATAAGATAAATATTACCCAAAATCATATCTTTTTTTTCTTACAACAGAAAAGCCAATTTTAAAATTTTATCTCTCTAAAACAAATGCTGGGACAACTTTTATTTATGTGATAAGCTCTGTAAAAAGAGTAAATAATTAATATTTTGTGTGATGATTTGGATGTGAACCAAGTACATAATTAACCATCAATTAAAAATTATAATGTAATAGACTTTATTTAGAAAATAGATCAGACCAAAAACTCTTACTGCAACATCATGTAGAAATGAATCAATGTAAGTGATGACAACTCAGATTTGCATTCAAAATTGATGAATTCTGATAATTCCATGTAGCTTTGTGGGTGTGGTGACACACGCCTATAATCCCAGCAGTCTGGGAGGCTAAGGCAAAAAGTTAGAAAGTTTGAACCCAACCAGGGCAACATAGTGTCCCTGTTCAAAAATGAAAAGTCAAAAAAGGGGCTAAGGATATATTTCAACTGAAAGCTCTGGATCAAATCCCCAGTACCACAAAAAAACAATGAAAGAAAATTACATATAATTTCAACTTTATCAATAGAAAATAGTGTATCAATAAATACTGTAAGTAGACTTTGAATTATGACAGCATGCAGACCATGAAAATTATAAATATTATGTACAAAGTATCATTATTTACCATCTATATACTATTTTAAAATTGAGAATAAATTATACCACATGTGTAAGCAGATTTCATGTTTGCTAGTCCTGAGTAAAGATGAAGCTAAAACTTCAGTGAACACTAGTTATTCACTTCTAAATAAAGTAATATTGGTTATTTTTTTAAGTGGATGTTACTTATAAAACTGGAAGTTGGAAGCATTTTCCTATTTTCTTTCCTCCTCCATTCATTCTTTATTGGTGTTGTTTCAAATTTTGTGACTCATCTGATTTTGTCCCTTGCAATTGCCAAGGTGGGGCCAAGAGAACAAGTGAATAATAAAAACTGATTACTTTTGCATGAGCACTATTTTTACCCTATTTATCCTATCTCTACAGTAGCATACTTCACTTTTCTTAGATTTATAGCATTTAAATTTTTATCTCTACACTGTCACCTTACATACTGTACATTCTGACACAAAAACATCATTATTCTCTTAAAAGGTAGAGGACATTTGAACAGAGATAACTGGAAACTGTTCATATCAATTAGCAGACAGAGAAGTGGGATCTGTTTGAGCTGATATGAGAGCGTCTCTGAAGCTAGCTTTCAGTAGCATGTGTTCTGCTGTTCAGAATAGAAAATCCCAGTAGAACCTAGAGAGTAGGAGAAAACCCATGAATTGTTTTCTTAAAATTAAGGAAGCTCTTTTTAATTAGTAGCCATTAAAGTGGATACGCAGAAATATTTTAAGGATTACACTGAAGAACAGAATGGGACAGATGAGATGACTTACTAAACACAGTTTTTTCCTCTTAGATTCTTCTTTAATCTTATCTTCTGCTAGGTACATGCAATGATATCAGTGCTGGGTGGAGATGAACAGTGGAAGTGCTATTCCTTAGCTTGACTTTTATTAACTAGCTGAAATGGTCTTCTGTGTCAAATTTACTTATTCTGTGTTCTGAACAAATCAAGAATTATGGAAAGAACTATTGTGGATGCCTCTTGGTGATGTCTTTGTTAAGAGTGATGTAAAATGTTACATATTCAAAACCAGAACACAGAGACAAGTAACATATCATGTAAATCAGCACAGTATTAAAACTATTACAACCTAGGTAAATTATGCTGGGTATAGATGTTACATACCTGTGATCCCAGCATTCTGGGAGATTGAGGCAGGCAGTCTGCAAGTTCAAGACAAGACTGGGCAGTTTAGTGAAACCCTATCTTAAAATAGAAATGCACTGGGGATTTAACTTGATGGTAAAAGAATTCCATAGCATGCATGAGGCCCTGGTTCCAAATCACCAGTACTGTTTAAAAGCAATTAGGGGAAATTCTAAAAATTACTGTTTATTTGAAAATAAGAACAAAGATGTCTTCACAAATCTTGATATATCAATGTAAGTACATAATTATATACAATTTAAATTTTATTTTCAGTGTGAAAGGTATGATATGCTGAACAGGGTGATATATGACCACAGAAAACAAACCATTCTAGGATACAGTGCTCTATTGCAGTTAAGTTTTTCTAGATAGGCAGGTAATCTTGGTGAAATGACTGATGTATTTCATTATGTCCTATGATTACATGAAGACTTGACAGTTAAAAACTGGACATCAAATTATTAAGATATCTTTAGGTGTTTGTTTTAAAAAACTACTATAAATATTTTGGTACAGAGCTGAGTGGATTGAATATGTTAAAATTAATTAACGCTCATGTTTTGGTCCAGGATATTGTTTAATTTGATGAATGTGTACTTCTAAAAGAAAGAATGCTCTAATATTTTGAGTGTTATGAAAACAGCAATTATATTGATCAGTTCATTTTTGATGATTTTTTGTTTAATTCCATCAGTTACTGAGAGTGGGTCTTTACATCTTTGATTACAATTTTTGTTTGTTGCTAGTTTGTTGAATTTATCAATTCTCACAGTCTGGTGGAGGTTTTAGGGTTTTTTAAATATAGAATCATTTCATCCAAAATCAGATGATCTTCCCTCTTTGCTATTTGCATTCTTTTTAATCTTTCTTTTGCTTCATTGCACTGGCTAAAATTTCTATCACTGTATCGAATAAGGTAGCTGAGAGTAAAAATCTTTTGTTTGCTCTTGATCTTAGAGAAAATGCTTTCTTTTTTTTACTCATTCAGTATGCTGTTGTCTATGTATCTATTATATGTTGCTTTTATTGCATTGAGATATGATTCTTCTATAGTTTACTCAGTATTTTTTCATGAAGGAATGTTGCATTATGTCTAAAGAATTTTCTGTATCTACTGAGATGATTGTGAGATTTTTATACTTGATTCTGTTTATGGGCCATATTATTATTTCAAAATTTAATTTTATTGGTATATTTAGATATAAGGAATTTGTTGTCCATGATATATTTTGATTCTCCTTTTCTACAATCCCCTCCTCTCCAGTCCACCCATCTTCCTCTCTTTATTTGCACAAACTTTGTTTCCATGTTTTCATCCTATACTCTTTTTCTTTTCTTTTTCCTTTCTACTTTCCTCTCCTTTCTAGAGTCACTTCCCATTTGAATATTTTCTTCCTGTTTCACAATGTCTGTTATACATGATTCTTACTTATCCTTTTGGTTTCTAGCACCAGAGAAATGGGGTGATGTTGAAATGTATGTGTCTGATTTATTTCACTTAAGAGTATAGTCTCTAATCCCATCACTCAGGAGGCTGAAGCAGAAGGTCCTTGTGAGTTCCTGACGACCCTGGATTACAAAATGAGCTCCAGACCAGCCTGGACTACATAGTGAGACCCTGTCTCAAAAAAAAAGACAAAAAGAATATAGTTTTGAATTGCATCTGTTTACCAAAAAATGTCCCTAGATTAAGCTTCTTTATGGCTGAGTAGTACTCTATTGTATAAAAAGTTGACATTTTTGTCCATTTATTGGTTAATAGGCACAAGGGTTGTTTCCAAAATTAAACTGTTACAAATTGTGCTGCTATAAAATGGGTTTGCGTATATCACTGTGATAGGATGCATGTGATTCTTTTGGGAACATACCAAGAAGGGAAATAACTGGATCAAATGACACCTCTAGTTTTAGTTTTTGAGGAAACTCCACACTGATTTCCATAGTGGTTGTAGCAGTCTACATTCTCATCAGCAGTGGAGAAGAGTTCCTTATTTCCCCACAGAATGTGCAGAATTTGTTACTTTTTGATTTCTTGATCATAGTCATTGTTTCAGGGGAGAGATTGAATTTCAACATTGTTGCAATTTGCATCTTCAAATGACCACTGATGTTAAACATTTTTCATATATTTATTTGCTATGTATACTTCATTAGAAAAGTGTCTACTGGTTTCAGATGCCCATTTTTGGATTGAGTCTAAATTTGGGGAGTCTGATTTTTTTAGTTCTTTATATATTCTAGAGAGTAATCCTTTGAGGAAAAGCTGATAAAATATTTCCTACTCTGAGTTATCTCTCTTCACTCTGTTGGTGGTTACTTTTTCTGCACAAAAGGTTTTTAGATAAGATACCAAATGTTGATTCTTTATAATATTTCCTGTGTGATTAGAATTTTGTTCATAAAGTCATTGCCTACACTATATCTTCAAGAGTTCGACCTATTTTGTCTTCTAGCAATTTAGTGTTTCTGTTTTAATATTTAGGTCTTTGATTCATTTCAATTTTAGTTTTGTGTTGTTCCACATTGAAAGATGTGGACCTAGTTTTAATCTTTGACTTGTGGACAGATAGTTTTTTCATCTCTTATTAAAGAGGCTCTCTGTTCCAGTGAACTTTATGACCTTTTTCTCAAAAATAAGGTAGCTGTGTATACTTGGAGTTGTTTCTGACTTCTAACCTGTTCCACTGACTTTCAGATCTGTTTTTTGCTAGTACTGTGCAGTTTTTATAATGATAGTTTATGGTATAATTTCAAGTCAGAAAATGTGATATTCCCCCTAAATCTTGCCTTTGTTTTCCAGAATTGCTTTTGCTGTTTCAGGTCTCTCCTGGGTCCAGGTGAATTTTAGAATTGCTTTCTAATTCTGTGAGTTCCTTTTTTGGTATTTGGATCAGGATTCCATTAATTATCTGTAACAATTTTGGTGGTATGGCAATTTTCACTATATTGATTCTTCCTACCCAAGAATAAAGGGTATCTTTCCATTTTCTGGTATCCTCTTCATTCTCTTTTTGCAGAGTACTATAGTTTTATTTTTTTCTTTTCTTTTCTTTTTCTTTTCTCTCTCTCTTTCTTTCTTTCTTTCTTTCTTTCTTTCTTTCTTTCTGTCTGTCTGTCTGTCTGTCTGTCTGTCTTTCCTTTTTGTACCAGGGATCGAACTCATGACTGTGTGCTTGCAAGGCAGGCGCTTATGCCACTGAGCTAAATCCCCGGTCCCTTCTTTTACTTTTAAATGTAAAGATATTTTATTTCCTTCAGTGGATGAATTCCTAAGTGTTCCACTTTTTTTGTATGTTATGCTGAAAGATGTGTTTTCTGTAATTTATCTCTTATCTTTAAATTAGTTATTCAGAGTACGAGATATAGGCTTCTAATTGTCTGAACTGTAATAGCACACGCTTTTTTCTCAGTGAATGTGTTGTGTACAAGAATGCTATTGATTTTTGAGTACTGACTTTGTATCCAGTGACATGACTGAATTTGATTATTAAATCTAGAAATCTTTTGATGTAATTTTGGGGTCTTCTATGTAGAATATAATGTTGCCTGAGAATAGTGATAATTTAATCTATTCCTTTCCTATCCATATTCATTTCATATCTTTCTTTTATGTAATTATTGCAGCCAGTGTTTCCAGAACCGTATTGAACATCCTTGTTATGTTCCTGATTTTAGAGTGAAAGTTTTTAGTTTTTGACTACTTAGTATGATGTTGGCTGTTGGTTTGTCATTGGTGAATTTTATCAGATTGACACAAAAACCATTCATTTTAACTTTCTCTGAAGTTTTTTTTTATCATGAATATGTGTTGGACTTTGTTAAATGTTTTTGCTGCATCTATTGAATTGATCATGTGGTTTTTGTCCTTTTTTCTGTTAATATGGCATATTACATTTATTGATTTTTGTGTGTTGAACCATTCCTGCACCCCTGGGATTAATCCGACTAGGTTATGGTGTGTAATTCTCTTGATGATTTGCCTCACTCTGTTTGCCTGTATCTTGTTGATGATTTTTGTGTCTATGTTCATTAGAGAGATTGCCTGTATTTTTCTTTTTGGTCAAATCCTTCTTTGGTTTTGGTATCAGGGTAATGCTTGCTTCCAGGAAAAAGTTTGGAAATTTGCTTCCCTTTCAATTTCATTAAAGAATTTCAGGAATAGTTACATTATATCTCTAAATTTCTTGTAATATTCAGCAATGAATCTGTTAGCACCTGGTCTATTCTTTGTTCATTGGTTTTTAATTACATCTTCAATGTCACTGACTGATATTGGGTATTTATATATTTTGTAACTTCTTGACTCATCTTTGGCAATTTATATGTTTCTAGGAAGCTGTCAATTTCTGTATATTCTATCTTACTAAAATCCAGGATGTAAAGTTAGGTACTGATGATATTCTGAATTTCTGCAGGATTCATTGTAATTTCACCTTTTTCATTACTAAATGAATGTATTTGAGTCTTTTCTTTCCTTTTAGTGATAAACTTGGGTAAGGATTTGTCTGTTATATTTAATGTATGAAAGAAGTTATTTTTAAATTCATTATTTCTTTGTACTGTTTTTTTAAATTTTTTTTATTTTAAAGCAAAAAAATTTCAAAACAAGATAATGAATAACAATGATTAATACATTATGCATTGTTATCTTTAAATTAGTTACTCAGAGTACAAGATATAGGCTTTTGATTGTCTGAACAGTAATAGCACATACTTTTATTTTCAATGAGTTAAGAGATATTAGTAATATAACTACCTTAAATATCATATTTATATAGCTATATATAACTCATTGATATCTATATCTATATAGATATCTATAGCTATATCTATATCATCTATATGGAAAGACCAGTCCTGACCTATTCACTACTGAATACTACAAGAAATTTAGAGAAAAAATATTTTTTTCTTTTCCCTTCTTTCTGTTCTCTTTTCCCTGATCTTTTTCTCTTTCCATTTGAGCAGGTTACCATTTCATAATATCTGTTGTACATTTTGGAGCTTATGTATTCTTTCAGCTGCTCATAATATGGAGACAATATATGTTTATATGTGTGCATCTGATTTATTTCACTTATAAGTATGGTCTCAAGTTGCATCCATTTACCTATAAGTCTCCAATCTATTCTTCTTTATGACTGAGTAGTACTCTATTATATAAAAAGAACATATTTTTTTCTCTATTCCTTGGTTTATGGGTATTTGGGTTGTTTCCAGGGTATAGCTTTTATAAATTATGCTGCTATAAACATGAGTGCACATATATCACTGTGGTATGATTTTTTAAATTCTTCTGGAAAGATACCCAGAAGGGGAATAGCTGAGTCAAATGAGACAATTAATCCTTATTTTTTGAGGAATCTCCACATTGATTTCTGTAATGCTTTCACCAGTCTACACTCCCACCCACAGTGGAGAAAGGTTCCTTTCTTCCTACAGCTCCCCCAGTATTTGTTACTGGTTGGATTTCTTGGTAACGGCCATTCTTTCTGGGATGAGATGGAATGTAATTGTTTTAATTTGCAACTCTTGAATGACCAGTGATGTGCAACATTTTTTGTATATTTATTTGCATTTGTATTTCTTTGTCTGGGAAGTGTTGTATTCATCTCAGATGTCCATTTTTGGATTTGATCTTTAAATTTGGGAGGTCCAATTTTTTCAATTCTTTTTATGTTCTTTTTTTAAAAATGTTCTCTTTTTATTTGTCGTTTAAAAACAAACCTTTTAATGTTCTTGATAGCAATCCTGTTTGAGGAACAGCTGGCAAACATTTTTCTTCACCTTGTAGGTTATGTCTTCACTCTGTTGGTGGTTTCTCTTGCTGTGCAAAAACTTTTTAATAAGATGTGATCTCCATTGTTGATTCTTTGTGATACTTTCTATGCAATTGAGGTTTCATTCATAAATAATTCTTTGCTTACATCAATCTCTTCAAGAGTTTTATCTATTCTTTCTTCTAGCAGATTTAATATTTCTGTTTTAAAATTTATGTCTTTAATCTATTTCAAATTTAGTTTAGCGCATGATAAAACATATGGGTCCAATTTTAATGTGCACCATGTGCAAAGCCAGTTTTTGCAGCATCATTTGTTAAAGAATCTATTTTTGTTCCAGTGGATGTGTTTGGTACCTTTGTCAAAATATGGTGATTGAGTATGCCTGGAGTTGCTTTTGCATCTTCTGATCTGTGGCACTGATCTTCAGGTGGATTTTTTTTTCCCAATACCTTGCTGTTTTTATCACAATAGCTTTATAGTATAATTTCAAGTCAGGGATTGTGGTGCCCTCCACCTTTCCTTTGTTGCCCAGAATTCCTTTGCTATTCTGATATCTCTTGTTTCCAAATGAATTTTAGGATTGTTTTCTCTAATTCTGTGAGATAT
Organism: Hydrochoerus hydrochaeris; assembly: GCA_004027455.1. Lineage (NCBI taxonomy): Eukaryota > Metazoa > Chordata > Mammalia > Rodentia > Hydrochaeridae > Hydrochoerus > Hydrochoerus hydrochaeris. Next base: position 63,205 of record PVLA01009420.1, on the reverse strand, counting down.
GTTGTTGGAATTTTGGTCAGAATTGCACTGCATCTGTATAACAGTTTTGAAAGTATGGCAATTTGTAATGTATTAGTTCTTCCTACCCAAGAGCAAGAGATATCTTCCCATTTTCTGTTGTTATCTTCAGGTTCCTTTTTCAGAGCACTGTAGTTTTCAATGTAGAGGTCTTTTACAGCCTTTCTTATATTGAGTCTGTTTCATCTTTTTGGATGCTACTGCAAAAGGCATTGTTTCCCTAATTTCTCTTAGTGAGTTTTTTTTACTTTTTATTGATATGGTTGATTTTTATGTGTTGACTTTGTATCCAGCTACAGTACTGAATCTACTTATTAGATTTAGTAGACTTTTTGTGGTGTTTTTGTCATCTTCTATATAGAGTATCATGTCATCCTCAAATAATGACAATTTAAGTTATTTTCCTATCAGTAGTCCCTTTATTTCTTTCTTTTGTGTAGTTTCTCTGGCTGAAGTTTTCAAGACTATGTTGAGGAAAGACCATCTATTGGAATCTTCTGTAGTGTTTTTATCATGGATGGGTGATGGACTCTGTCAGAAGTGTTTCTGCATCTATTGCGTAGTTCATGTGGTTTTTGTCCTTGGCTCTGTTATTTGCACTTTTTTCTTCATCTCTGATCTTTATAATTTCCTCCCTTGTATGAGACTTCCTCTTTTTTTTCTACAAGTTTGAGGTTCAACATTAGGTTGTTGATTTAAGATCATTATGTTTTTCTGATGTGGGAATTCACTGCTATTAATTTCCCTCATATGACTGCTTTCATTGCATCCCAGAAGTTGTAGTATATAGTATTGGTATGATTGTTTAATAGTAGATGCTGTCTAATTTCTTTTTTAGTTTCATTTGCGACTCATGGAATGTTCAGAACAGTGTTGTGTAATTTCCTTGTGTTTATGTAACTTTTGTGGTTTTATTGCCAGTGATCTCTAACTTCATTGGACTATGGCCTGCTAACATGTATGGGATAATGTGAATTCCTTCACATTCACTTATGCATGTTCTATGAGGTAGTATGTGACCTGTTTTCAAGAATGTCACATGTGTAAATTAGAAGAATGCATATTCTGATACTCTGGGTTGGAATACAGTGCAGATATCTACCAAGGTCTTTTTTTCAAAAATTTCATTCAGTTCTGATATTTCTTTGTCTAATTGTTATATATGTGACAGAGGGGTGCTGAGTTCTCCTTTTACAATTGTTATAGTGGATGTTTGATTCTTAGTGTCTATTAATATTTATTTCATATAGCTGTGTATGCTTATATTTTATGTATTTATAGTTCTGATTGTTATCTCTCTTCCTCTTATAATGTTTCCTTAACAAGAATGTAGTGAACATCTTTGTCACTCGTGAATAGTTTGGCATGAAATCGACTTTGCCTGCAAATAGAATCACTATTCCTGCTTTTCCCATATTTCTGTCGTGAAGTGTTGTTTTCTATCATTTGACTTTTAGTGTATGCATTTCTCTTTTGAAATAAATGTGTTCCTTGAATGCAGCATATTGTTTGATCTTGTTTGTTGGTATTTTGCCAGTCTGTTTTTTTGACTTGTGAATAAAGACCATTTACATTAATGATTATAACTGGTAGGTATTAAACTTATTTTTGTCATCTTATTTTCCTGATAGTTCTCTTTCTTTCTCCCCTTTTGAATTGCTTGCCTCACCTAAGGTATTCTTTCTGTAAGTTTTGTGATGCTGTGCTTTTCATCATCTTTCTTTAATATCCTTCAGAATATTTTGGAGGGCAGGTTAGTGGTCATGAATTTCTTTAAGTGTTCTGTGTCATGCAAATGTCTTATTTCTCCATCAATTTTGAAAGATAGCTTTGCAGGATACATAATCTGGTTTAAGTTCTTGAAGTACTTTACCCCTAGGTGTGCTTGACTTAAGAATTTGTTTTGAGAATTCTGCTGTGATTTTGATGGACTTTCGTTTGTAAGTGATTTGTTTGCTGTCTCTAACAGCCTTTCATATTTTGTTCTTGTGTTCAAATCCTGGACTCTTAACTATTGGTAGAGATTGTTTTGATTATGGCTAATTGGAGTTCTATACATCTCATTTATCTGTATGTCAAATTCTTTTCTCCATGCTTGCGAAGTTTTCTGCCATTACTTTTTTGAACATGTTTTTCACTTCATTTGAGCTATTCATTACTTTTTCATTGACTCTGATCAATCTTTTTTTATTCTTCTTAGCACCATCTAGCAGGCGTTGGATTGATTTTTTTGTAGGCCTTTGCTATTTTTAAGAAGTCTTTCTTTTCATGATTGCTAATGGCAAATCTGTCTTCTAGTTCTGATAATCTGTCTTCACATTGTTCTGTTATGCTGTGTATACTTTCAACAAAATTTAAAGTCTCTTGGATATCTGTTTTATTTATTTTTATTTTTTTATTTTTAAAGTAGTAAGATACTGCAGAACAAGATGGAACAAAGCCAGTTGAGACTGTGTAGTGAAATTGGCACAGAACTTCACAGCAGGTTACCGGGATAACAGTAACAGGTATTATAGTCTCTCTCTCTCTCTCTCTCTCTCTCTCTCTCTCTCTCTTGTGCTGGGGATTAAACTCACAACTGCACACTTGGGAGACAGGCACTTTTGTGGCTGAGATAAATCCCCAGCCCCACTATAGTATATCTCATTTTCTTCACAATAGTTGTTCTTTCAATCAGGTATAGCAAAATCAAAGGAAATACAGAACATTATAGGACATATCAAAACAGAATATTGAATAGAGAAATACCATTAATCAGAACAAAGAAAAACAGTGATGAAAATATTTGCCTTCAAAGAAATGGTAGAAGGAAATCTCCCTTATTTGCTATATTGCATTTGGTCAACCTCCCAAGAGATGCTCAGACCTCTGTCTCCCACTTGTTAATGGGGAATGGATGGATGTTTGAATCTCATCCTGCATGCTGGTAGGCTTACATCCACTTACCAGAGCAGCGAGCTGGCTGCTTGGTTTCCCAGTGCCCTAAGTCCCACCATAATATGGATCTCAGGATATGCTGATGGTTCTTACCTTAAGGTGGCTGCATGCTTGCCAGGCCACAGCCACTTGCCAGGGCTGCAAGTTGGCTGCTTGGTTTCTGAGCATCCTAATTTCCAATGTGATGTGGATCTCAGGAGACACTGATTGCTTTCACCTTGGGGTGGTTGCAGTTTACCAGGCCAGGATATCTGTTTTAATCTGTTTCATAGTTTCCATTTATTTTTTGTGTTATACCTTCATGGTTACAAATCATTTCTCTAAGCTCTTATTTTTTAAAATCTGTTCAAACTCTAGATTCACTAACCATGTTGCATTATACTCACCATGTTTGTAGCATCTGAGAAATTATTTCTAGTTTGATTTTTTTCAAAATCCTCATCATCTCTTTTGTTACTTCCACTTATCACTTTTGAGAATTCAGATGTGTGCTTCTGAATTGTTCAACCTAATTGCCCACTGTGTTTGGCACTGGAGAGCTGGAAGTCTGGGGTTGCATTTTGCTACCATGTCTTTTTTTCTTTTTTTTTTTTAGCATAATTTCTTCATTGATGCTTGTAAATTATGGTATGTGATTTTATTGCTAATATCAACAACCTTTAGGAAGTGGCTACTTATCAGAGATGTCTTCCATGTGTAGTTGGCTTTTGGGTTTTGTTGCAAGTTCCTACCTCTTCAATTTATTGGAGACTAGAAGTTGCTGTCTATTTGGCCTACACCTTGGTACTTTGGCAAAGTCTGCAGTATTATTTATGGGCCTTAGGCAGTCTCAGTCTTTGTGAACAAGGAATAACACCTGGTTAGAACAACTATGTCACCTTAATTAAAGTAGTATAATCAGTAATAACAGTGGCACAAACACAGCCCAGACATTGATAAACTGTAGTAACTGTTAATTTCCCACCTTTTACCATATCAACAAGATTTTTATATAACAAAATGTAAAACACACCCTAAAATTGTATACAGTAAATATCCCCTCAATATGGCAATTTCACCCTCAGGGGACAAAATTTTAAATGGTGAGGGAGAAAAAATTAAGAAATAGAAGATAAAGAAATTAGAAGTAAGACTGAAGGATAAAAGAAGATTATGCAAACTTTGGGAAGATGACAGGAGGGAAATAAAATAGGAAGAAGAAGAACACAATACAACAACAAAAATTAGAAAGAAAGTTTACACTTATGAAAACAAGAACAGGCTGGGTATATAGCTCAGTGGCACTGCACCTGCCTGACAACATGAGGTCATGAGTTTGATTCCTGGTACAAAGAAAGAAAAAGGAAAAGAAAAAAAGAACAACCAAACCAAGAGCAAACAAGGAAAAAAAGTAACAGATAAAGGAAGAAAAGGGATAAAAGCTCAATTCAGGGCATGCTTCTGCTGTCACTGGCAGACAAATGGGGCAGACAGAGCTCAGATTACTGTTGATCAATCCCAGTAAGGCAATAATAGAATTATGAGAGGGAGTTAGATAGTCACATCGAGCCTGTGCCTTCAGCTGGTTCTGAAGTTCATTCTGAGTCTGCTTGCTAGCTGTAAAAGTTGGGCCTAAGTTCTTCAACCTGCAATGGTCTGTGTGCCTCCTGCTGGCTTGAACTCAGCTCCCTGACCTTGGGTGTGTTTCATGGTTGTACATCACTGTGACACTGGGAGCTGCCAACTGGAGCCAACCTCAGCTACTCTGAGGTTTGAACTCAGGTGGACCCTTTTCAAAATGGTGACCAGCCAATTGCATTCTCTTAAGGATACCCAAACTGGACCAGAATGACTCACACACTACATTCTCCAGCATTCACTGTCCCATCCTACTTGTGCATTTTTCCATACAGGCCTCTGAGATTTCCTGTCGCCACTGTGCCTCTGCAGATTTGAGCTGCCCCTCCCAGGCCACAAGCAGGGTCTCAGAGAGAAAGCCCTGCTTTCCAACCTTGCTCTCTTCCTCTTTGCTGTTCTCATGGGCTACAATTTACACTTTAGATTTTTGCTTGGTTCCAAGGACCCACTTTCATCTTCCTTCTCTTTCTCACACTACTATATTTCAGTGCTGGACTCAAAATCTTGAAGAGGCTGTTTCTCCGCTGCTAACAACTCTCATTTTCCCAGAAGCCAGAATATTGTGGTTTTGATTTGAATTATTGAACCATCTTTTGCATTCTTGTAATGAGACCAATTTCATCATTATATAGCACCGGTTAGTGAGACAATGAATTTGAATTGATAGTATTTTATTAATGATTTTTTTCATCCATGTTCAATAGGATATTAGTCTAGAATTTTCCCTTTTTTCTTTTCTGGTGTGGCTTTTCAGATGTTAGTAGCATGATAATACTTGCTCTGTAGAATGAATTTGGAAGGATTCAAATTATGTAATGGAATATAGTTGTGGACTGGTAGCTGGTGCTCAACTTAAACACCAGCTGAACTGAATCAGCATGGTGCTTAATGTAGATGGCTCACCTGAAGGAAGTTACCAGCATAAAAAGAAGATGTGGAGAGCAAGAACATAGAGTCGTGGGTTCCCCTAAGTGCTGTTGTTTGGAGTCATTGGTTCTCCTGGAGGAACTTGTCATGCTGGCTTTCCTGATATGAACTCAGCTGTTATCACTGGAGGAACTTGGGACCTTTTCACTGAGAATGGCTGTGGCTCACTTTGTGGGGAGCTTTGGTCTTTACTTTTAGCATTGCTTCCTGGCTCCAGAGAGTAAGATGCATTCTGTTTAGTCTCCAGGAGAAGTTTGTTTGTCATGGTGGCTTCCGGATATGTATACTTGGCTGTTCTCATAATTAGAGGTGCTGGGGACCTCACTGTCATGAGGATGGCTGTGGTAATTTTTAGGGAATTATTTTGAGGGTAATTTTCAGGATCCATATTTTGAGTGTTGCTTCTCAGCTCCAGTACAGTACACTTAGCCTGCTGGCACAGATCTTTCATCCTGCTGGAATGGGCTTTCTAACTTCCATGGCTTACTTTTGAGTCTTCTTACTGCAGATCCATCAAATAGATTTGCATGAGTTATTGTTATGGGCTCTAGGTTTTCAGCTGAATTCATGCAGGCCTTCAGCTGGATTTTGTAGATGTTTAGTGTTGTGGACAGATTTCTTGTACTTTCTTTGTATTTGACTCCTTGGGTGACCACTATAAATAGTACTATAATTGATATATCTTATATGTAATTATTCTCCTTGCAATGCCTGCCTACAAAAAATACTATTAGTTCTTTTAAAAATTCAATTTAAATTCAGCAGTGAATCCTTCCAGTCCTGTATTTTCCTTCTTACATTTTTTTATTACCACTTTGGTTTTACTCTCTATTGCTACTCTGTTAGTGCTTTTTTTTAAAATATGTATCCTTTTGACTCAATTTTGATGGGTCATATGTATCCATAAGTTTGTTAATTTCTTCTCAATTTTTCAATTCATTCCCATATAATTTTTCAATATATTCACTGATGACCCTATGAATTTCAATTGTGTCTCTTGTAATATTCCCTTTTTATCTCTAGTTTTATTAATTTGGATCATCTCTTTCTTTTCATTTTGGCTTTAAGTTTTGTTAATTTTGTTTGCCGTTTCAAATAATTATTTTTTATTGATCATTTAAATGTTATTTTCATATCTATTTCTTTTATTTATTATTTTTCTACTGGTACTAATTTTGGATTCATTATTTTTTTCTAAGATGTTGAGATGTCATTAGGTTATTTATTTGATATTTCTCTCTCTTTCTCTCTCTCTCTGTCTCACTTTCATGATTACAAATTTTCTTCTTGGTATCACTTTTGGTATATCATACAGAATCTCTTAGACTGGGTATCCACTTTCATTTGGTTCTAGGATTTTTACATTTCTCTCCCTGATATGTATAAAGACTCATGGTTTGATTGAAAGTACATTGTTTGGTTTACATTTTTTTTTCCTGTGGTTTCTTTTGTTGTTATTTTGCGGTTCTTTTACAGAACAATGAAAAAGAAACAATCCATTATGCATATAAGATGAAAAAAATGGTATTAACTTTTTAAAAATATTGTGATAATTTTCTGTATGGGCTAACAGCATGTATTTCAGATGAACATGACAAGAATGTGTATTCTGTAGTGGATGATTGGAATATTTTGTAGCTATGTGTTAAATTCATTTAATTTATAGTGTAATTTGACTTTGTTATTTGTTGATTGTTGTCCCTAGGTAATCTATTTGTTACAGTGGGGTACTGAAGTAACTTATTACTCTTGTTATGGGAGCCCACAACCATTGACTAAGTCTCTAAAACTCTGAGCTACAATAACCCTCTTCTCTCTCAAGTTGTAGGTGTCACATACTTTGTACTAGCACCAGGAAACCTGAAAAGTACAGATGATTCATTTTATCAAAATATTTTTTCATTTTCTATTTCTCATTTTTATATCTACTCTTCTATTGAGACTTTCTTACTTTTTTTTTTTTTTTTGGTCTATTCTCATGACTGTGCCCATCTTTCTTTTTATTCTGGCTTGAGATTCCCTTAAGTATCTTCTGTAATATTGATTTAATGGTCATGAATTCATGCTTATTTTGGAAGGCCTTTATTCCTTCAATTTAGAGGGGTTTCTTTCTCTGGATATAGTAACCTAAGTTGGCAATTATTTCCTTTTAGGACTTGAAATACATCATTTTGTATTTCCTGGGATATAGAATTTCAAGTGAGAAATATGCTGTTATTCTAATGGGCTTGCTTTTAAATGTGACTTGATGCTTCTTTTTTCTGTACTTTTGTGAAAAGATTTGTCTCTGGTCATGTCTACTTTAAGTTCTAAACACTTCTATGCCTTCATTTCTGTGTTTTTCCTCCCAAGATTTGGAATATCTTCTCCTCTCATTTTACTCTAAAGGTTTCCTATGTTTTCTGCCTGTACATCTTCTTTGTTTATTCCAATTATGCTATATTTAGTTTTTTAGTGGTATTATAGAGAACTGACATATTCTTTTTGTTCTTTGTTATTCTTTGGATATGATTATTCTTCACTTTTGTCGTCAAGCCCTGATACTCTTTTTTTATTTATTTTTTTTATTTAAAGAGAAACAAAAGCATGTAAAGGGTAGAGATAATACAGAATTTCAAAAAAGAAGATAAACAATAAGAAATCACTAGTTAATAAATTACATATTGTCCTCTTAGAAATAGTTGTTCAAGTTACAAAATTAAAGCATGCAAAATAGATATTCAAACAGTGAGAGTGTGAACAGCTACACATGCATGAATCTCTACGTGTATTTCTATCCTTTCTGTATTAGAGGGAAAAACAAAACATAGCAAGACAAAACAAAACAAATTCCTATAAAAACATGAAACCAAAAAGTCATATAAAACCACAGTACAAGGTGATCTACAATGATTACTGTGTTGTTTCTTATTATCTTCAATAGAATGTCTATATCATCAGGCATAATTGAATATAGCAGTATAATTGAGTATAGCAGTGAATAACAATATTAGCAAAAATAAAACATTGTAGACAGTATAAAACTTCAAAGGCAGGTAATAATCAAACCATAGTGGATATTCTAGTGGATCTTGTCATCTTAAGCACAGTTGCCTATACTCTCAGACTTGATACTATCAATCATAACAGCTTTGAATAAAATCTATCAATACAAAAACCATGATCCAACAAACCAGATTCGATTATGATCAATCATGGTAAAATATTAGGTTTTACAGTGCTTTAGATTAAGTTAAGGAAATTAAAGATGATTACCATACTATATCCTGTTATTTTTGGGATTGCTGTCTGTGCCCTCAAATCTAGTACAGGTAAAATGACTGGAACAGAATATAATACATCTAAGCAGAGTAGTGTGAGTAATGTGGGTTTTAAATCCTGGTGCACTATTAACAATATAGTGTATCAAGGCCATTTATGTTAGAGATTCTAGTTATCCTTCTCTGCCTTATTACTGGTACGCTATTTTCCTGCCTTTGTCTACCTTTCTCCTTTATTCTACTGCCTGCCCCACTCATTGAGGCCTTTCTGCCACTGTTCCTAAAATCCTGGTATTTTTTTCCCTCTCTCTAGAATGTCCTTCATTATTCTCTGTAGGGCTATATTGGTGGTCACAAATCCCCCCAATTCCTCTTTGTCATGGAAGCATCTTGTGTCTCCATTAATTTCTAGAGAGTTTTGCAGGGTACATCAATCTGGGCTGGAGGTTATTTTCTTTCAAGCCCTGATATTCTTTTCTCTGCTTGACCACGTTTATTTGTAAGAATTTGAACTAAGATTTTAACCCAACTTATTGAGATTTTTATTTCCAAGGTCATTATTTCCAAGATTTTTATTTCCAAGATTCCAATTTTTAAAAGCAAAATGTTTGTCTCTTTATTAAATTTATACCCTGTACCATCTCTTCATTTATACCTTGCACCATCTTCCTTAATTTTAGATCTTATCTTCCTTAATTTTTGATTTTATATCCTCTTAGAATTCATGGATTTAAAAGAAAGTGTCATTCTTTTGAATACTTTGTATACCTTTAATATCTTTGGAATCAGTTACTTCAGGTTGTGAACTTCAGCAGATGCCATGTTTCTTTGTTTTTTATATTTCTTTTGCTTCTTTGTGGAGATTTTCACAGCTATTGGGATAGATATCTCTTCTATTTTTGTGTGAAGTCTTTCTTAGTAAGTAACCTTCTCTTGATGGTGTACTGTGAGATATATTTATTTTGTGTAAGGTTGAGTTTAATTATAGTTGTTTAAAATGTGATTTTGCTGTGGGTTTTTTGGCTGTGAGTAATGGATTTTGGTACATTGTACTTTGTTAGAGATTGAGGGACCTGCTTTCTTTATGGTTGTCACAGGATTGAGGCCCCTCTGGTAGTTCAGGCTGGCATGGTATAGACAAGAGTGTGCAACCTTTGTAAGTGCTGGTCCTGTCATGTCATGAATGTGCTGTTAGGTTCTGGGAGTGACCTATGTTGAGGCCTGTCACAGATGCAGTGTTCACAGCTTTTATTGATGCAAGTTGTGTTGCCACTTCTGTTGTTATGAGAGTGAATGTCCTAGAGTACAGCTATGCTGACTTGCAGGTTTAATCTTTCTTATTCTTTAAGTTGAGGTACACACAAAGGCATACGCTGGACTAGGTCACAGCTGGAGTAAAGTGAAGTTATTTCACCTGGGCTATCAGTTTAGCACCATAAGCAGAAGACGCATTCAAAGTGTACAAAGTGCTGGCTGCATCTCTGATTTAGAAAAGAAAAAATAAATAACAAATAAAGCCAATCTGATGTATAAATAAAGTACAAACACAATAAGAACAATTGTACCATCAATTATGGTGGACAAAAAGGCAAAAATAATATAAACTGAAAAGTTACAAAATAATGAAAATAAAATTAATTTTAAAATAAAGAAAAAAGAAAAGGGAGAATAGAAAAAGGAGAATAAGAAAAAAATTTAAAAGTTAAATAAAGTAAAACAAAATAAGGGACAGCTGGAAAAAGATTTAAAAAAGTACCAAGAGGAAAAGATAAATAATATTTAAGAAGAGAGGAAGACATACAATGATTAAAAATAACAAGAACAAAACAATAAGTTAGTAAAAAAACAAAAATTTCCCTTCTGTTGAAGTACTCAAGTATACATTCAAGAGTGTGTATTCACAGCCTGTGCTGCTTAGTCTCCTTCTATATTTTCTTAAGCTATGAAGAGAGAAAAGTCACTTTTATTTTGCATGCTTCACAGAAAGTGTTTTGTGTTTTTAGCCAGTTGGAATAGCTCTCCTATGTCCTGCATGCCAGAATAAGTGAGGGAGGAGGACAGACTCCCCAGCAAAGATTTGCTCCAGTGCTGTCTGCAGTACTTACTCCAGGTGTGAGGTAAGTGCCAACATGGCGGCACTGGAGCAGGTTAGCTCAGAGTGTGGGAGTCACCTGGCCCAAGTTCTGCCTGAACTCTACAGTGTATTCACATGCCCTAGAAAGCTTTGAGAGGCTGTGGAGCCACCAGTCTGCTTTGGGGAAAGGCAGTGGTGGTGGTGACCAGAGACCTGCACAGTCTATTTCTGAACTTCTGAAACTTATGTCCCCTGAGAAATTACATTTTCTCAGATTCCTGCAGCAGGCCTCCCAAAATCCTGGTTGTAAGAGAATTGGTCTTCTGTTTTGTTACACACTACAGTTCCATTTTTTACTACTGAATTCTCAGAGCATAGGTTTTGGAGGCTCTCTTCCAGGGCTGGCTGTTGAGTCAGTAGAGTAATATTTTCACAGGGATCCTGATATGGAAAAATTGGGGGCTTCTAGAACAGTAAATGCAGATAAAACCTTCCCAATATGATCCCCTATTGTAACAGCATTAGAATGCGATGGACAGTGCTGAGAATTTCTGCAGATCCAGGTTGCTATTCAGACCCCAAGCCTGTTGTCTGTTTAGACTGTATATTTTACAAGGTATCAAATCCTACAACTCATGGTATGTACTGGGACTTCCCCTCTTTCACCTTCACCCTCACCCTCTGTGTGATCCATGTTGGGGAGCTGTTTCACCCTCTGGTCCACTATTCAAATTACTTGGGTTTCTCCAAGTCCCTTTCCTCCAATGCTGAACTTCAGCATTTTCCTAGTTTCCCTCTCTGACAATCCACTGCCCTCCAGTTGATTCTGTCTCACAGAAAAGGGGGAAATTACTTGGCACCTCTAACATGCTACTTTCCCAGACCCGAGATTTGTTTGATTTTAAAATTGCTTCATCTTTTTTGTTAAGTTTTTCTGTAATAACATTGAGATATTCCCATGTATTCTCATGAAGCTCACTGAGTTTCCTTAAAACAGTTGTGTTAAATCCTCCTTTTGTGTTTCCCCATAACATCTACCAGCTGGTCACTTCTGGTGCTGTATTTTAGCTGCTGGGTGAGACTATGTTTCCCCAAAACTCTTGACATCAGTTGATGTGTAATGTTAGGTACATGTTGGAATATTAAGAATTTATCCCAGTCTTTTAAATCTGGTTTTATTTGTGCCTACATTTCTAGACATTTACATATTTATTTTACTTTATAGTCTCTTCCACTATATCAGCACTAGATGGTGCCATAAGTCTGAGTTTGTTGAGTCTATGGTTGTGTAGTCACTATTGCAATGGTAGAGAGTGATCTAAACCAAAGTTTGTCCCAAATTCTGTTGATGTCTTGTTCAGCATGGACTTGTGGTAAACCTATAATGAATGCTCCATCTCTGCAAAACTCTCCCTGAAACTAAGTCATAGTCACAGGCTTCTAGTTACACATTGTAGGATTTTATCTTATAATTGGCAGAATCTCTGTGGAGGGACAACCCTCAGGATTATAAATCATAATAATGGTCACTAACGCTGCATTCATGTGCTGCATCCTTAGCTTACAGGCAGCAGTGACCAAGGCCTGCCCTGCTATGGGCTACTTACTGCTCAGGTAGAATTTTGGCATTCTCCTATAGGAGACATTGGCCAGAAGAGTCCAGTTGAGTAGGTCTCCATGTCTCAGCTTAGCACCAGGACTATTCCAGAGGCTCCATCCATGGGTACTTGTCTGGGAATGAGACCAATAGGATTTGCCTAGCCTAGGTTTTACCAGATCAGTACTGAGTTCCAAGGCAAAATCCTTTCTTTACTACTTTATCTTAACCCTTTAAATGGAGTCTTGACCCATGCTATGCTTCCTTTGGTTTTGGTAGTGTTGTTGAAGGAGGTCCCTTGATTGGGAAGCTACCATTAGTATGGCTTCACTCGAGCCTTGCAGCTACAGAGAGCTGCGCAGTCTCAGGCATACACAGAAGTTGTCAGTGGTCCAGGCTGAAGCACAGGTCTGATCTACTGGGGCGCTGGGCTCTGCCTGATGACAGAATAGGTCTATATGGTTTGTATTTGAGTACTGGCCTGGGAATAGCAGCTGCCTATGGTTATAAAGTTGTTGAGACCATCACTTGGTTACCAGGACTCACTTATGCTAAGCTGGGTGATACCCAAATCCCAGCTTCGGGGACTTGCATATTCTGGGAAAGGGTATACCCAGGCCCAGACCAAGGCTATGATGCAGGCCACAATTCAATCATGTCTCAGTGGTGTTCAGATATCTGCATCATGCAAGGGCAATTTTAGAGGCTCCATTTGCAAGCTCCGTTCTAGAACCAGGAGTTTTTGTTTTTTCATGGTGCTGAGTCTCATTGGAGTGGGCTTGGTAGTGAGCTCAAACATAAAACTTTTTTTCTGCCTTTCACGCCCTGCTCTCCAGCAGGTATAGCCTTGCTCTCTTCTGTTACCCATGACTGGTGCAGTGAAAGTGGCTTCAACTTATTTGCTACCCTACTAACAGAGTTCCAAGCAACTCACTCAGCAGGTACCAAACCACAACCAGATAATCTCTTTAAAGAATGGTGTTGGAAAAACATAACCCACATGCTGAAGATTCAAACTAAATCATCTCATACCATAAAAAACTAAAATTTGGTAAGTTAAACACAAAATCTTTAATCATAACAGTATTAGATTAGGGGTCAGGGATATAACCCAGGACACAGTGCCTGTCTGTCAAGCTCAAAGTCTTGAGTTGGACTCCAGGTACTAAAAAAAGAAAAACAAGTATTAGAGTAAAACATAGGAAAACTCTTCTTGGATATTGCTTATTATGGTATGACATTGCTGTCATTTCAGTCTAAAAGGTCTCTCAATAGTCATTAAATATTTTGTTTCCCAATGGTACTATTGGGAAGTGGTGGAAACTCTAAAGAGGTGAGAACTAGTGGGAAGTCTTCTAGTCTTTTGGGGCATACCCTCTCTGCCAGGTAATCTTGATCTTCAACCTGACTGAATTAAGTCATTCCTGAATTAAGTCATTCCTGAAGAGGTTTGCTTGATGTTTTTATCTTGGAGACAGCTGATCATGGACTAAAACCTCTGAAAACCAGAACCAAAATAAATTTCTCCTATAAATTGTGGGTGTTAGGTATTTTTCCTCAACAAGTGAAAAGCAGACCAATACATTTTGAAGGGGATACTGGGGACCTGACACCTTCTTTCTCTTTTTTTCCACTTTGGGGACAAAATGAGAAGATTGCTCTAGCATGCATTCCTTGCCATGAGATACTGCCTAGTTATCAGTCCCAAATGTATGAGGCCAATGGACCATGGACTGAAACATCCAAATCTGTTAGCCAACAGAAACATTTTCTCTTTTTAAATTGATTACTTCAGGTGTTTGGCTAGAGAAAGGGAAGTTTATTAATACTGACAATAAATGCATAAGCATCAGGACCAAAGGTAAATAGGTAGGATTATAGTAAGATAAGGAAAAGGAAAAAATTTGTAGAACCATTTCCATTTGTAGATGATATAATCATTTATAAAATACTAAAAATTCTTCAAAGAAGCTACTATATATATAATACATAAACTTAGCAAGACAAGAGAATATGATATTAATATGAAATCATATGCATATCTGTATTAGCAGCAAACACTTGGAAATAAAATTAATCAGCTTCATTTATATTCATATAAAAATGCTGAGAATTATCTTTAACAAAGCTATGCAGTAAAAACTTCATAACACTGCTAAGGGAAATTTAAGAAGACCTGAATAATCCATTTTACATGTTAAAAGACTCAGTAGACAAAGTTTAATCAGAAGACTCTGCCTGTCATTTTCTTGCTGCCTGAGTAGAATTAATGTCTGACTATTAGCTTGTTAGCTGGATGAAGTTGTTAGAAGCTCTGTTGTGCTGTCTTTTAGCAGCTTCCTTATTCCTGACTTTTTAGCCTTTTAACTACCAATGATTGATAAATACCCACTGGGAGGTAATGGAATGCAAAATCTTGTGCTCATCTGAAGAAGCATTTTTTTCTATGCAATCTTGGTGCCTTGGCTTAGAGAAAATATGTTTCTGATATTTCCAAATCTCTCATCTTGTATTTTTATGCTTATATAAAATTGAAGAATAAATTATTAGTCAATGCAAGTTTTCTTGATCTCTCTTTAAAATATTTGTTAAAATTGGAGTTCCAGAATCAGGATCTAGACAAGGTTCAATATTGCATCGGTTGATAAAATTTTGGTCTCTGGATCTGCATCAGTTCCTTATTCCTGTTTTTTTACTCTATGAATTTACCAAATAATTCAAACCATTTGTTCTGCCAAATATTTTATGGCTTGTATTTGATGGCATTAAATCTACATGCTGTTTTGCACATTTCTCTCTTCCACGTTTCCTGCATATTTTCCTGTCATTAAGTAGACAGTTTTTTTTAGAGACTCATTTATACTGTCTTTTGTACTTTATACATATTTTTCCATCTGATATATGAATGTTGATCAATGAGTTCAAGTTCTGTCAACTTATGTATTTCTTATTTTATTTTGAAACTTAATTATTTTAGCTTTGGTTGGTTTTATCTTGGGATAGGTCTATTAATTCATTATGTTATAAAATGTAGATTAAACTCAAAATTCCTATTGCAATACTTAAGTTTTTAATAATTTTCTAAATTAACTATGTGGTTATTTATTTTCAGCATTACAATATATGAAAGACAGAATAAAGACTTGATTCTTCATGTTTATCATGTCAGAATATTTAATGGACATAATAATGACCTCTAAAAGAAGAGGCATTTATTCTTATTAATGCCTCTTTTGATAATGTTCCATCTACAGAGTATGTTATCAAATATGCAGACTAGTTATTTGATATAGGCTTGAACTAATTATCATTTTGCTTTGCATATACCTTAACATAAGAGAGTTTGAACATTTTTAATATATTTAAAGATGGTTCTCATGTTTTTATATTAAGTGTAAGCTTATATCTTTTGTGGATTTGTCCATCAGGGATTTTTTTAGTAGCTTTTACTACTATACAACTATTACTTGGGGTCTCTCCCAATGGGGCTTCTCCTATGGCTGCACAGAATTGGAGTTGCCACATAGAGTAACAGCAGTTTTCTTATTCACAGGTCTGTTTTTTAGGACTGTGATAGAGTTCTATAAGAAGGCTTAGTATTTTTTCTCTTAAATTTATATATTTGCATATTTTAAAGGTCTATACTACTCTGAATAACTTAGGAAATCAATATGGTGCCTTTGGGGAAGGTGAGGAAGAAGCAGTCAGTGCTGTCACACGGACCTCAAGGCTTTACCCCACACTAGTGCCTTGGTTATGCCTTATCGTTCAATTGCATATATCTTTGGGTTTTTTTGTACTGGGGATCAGACTCACAACCATACACTTGCAAGGCAGGCACTTATGCAGCTGAGCTAAATCCTCAGCCCTTGTTGTATATATCTTATATCATTTGATGATACTAACATTCTTAGGAAAAAAGATGTGCTAAAATGAAAGGAAGATGAAAATAGAATGAAAAATGAAAATATAAAAATGTAAGATTTAAAAAATGGGAAAGGATAAAAGAGGAGAATCCAAAGGGGGAGTGAAAAAAAATGACAAAAATGCAATAAAGTTTACATGGCTGATAAAATTTACATGGGAGATAAAATTGGAAAGAAATTTTAGAGTGCTTATTATTTAGGCTTTATTATGAAAATAATGATGAACTATTGAGGAATTAGCAATAATTTCTTAATAAATGATGTCTGGTCTGAATCTGAATTTAGAGTGGTATTAAGCCCAAATCTAGATAGTAAATGCAGGTAGTGGTTATATGAACAGGAACAAAGTGGGAAAGGATTTGTGAGTGCCCATCAGGCAATATATTTCATTGGCAATATATTATAATGTGGCATGGAGCTGGAAGCTTGGATTCAAATCCTAGGTTGATCTGTTGTTGTGTTGTTGGATGACTTTGGACAAGTTGTTTCAAAGCTTTCAATCATATGGTCGGATCTGGACAGGATGAGTGATGGTAGTATTACTTCATGGGAGTGCATGGGGGATTACATGTGGTCAAGAATATAGATTTTCTAGCATACAATAAGTAGTTGATAAGTTAGTATTCATTAGGGAAAAATAATAGAAACTTGGCCAACAATGTATGGGAAAAAATACATCATTCAAACACTTTTATTCTGAATAAAAATATGATGGCTTTGTATCTCATAGTAATTATAATGAAAACCAATGTAATGCTCCCTCATGTATAGATGAATTTTAGGAGTATGAATAAATTTGGGAGGAGGTGAAGGATAAGCGATAAGTGTCCAGATCTATAGAGTCATTGCTGGTACATTCTTGTAAGTCGCTCTCTGGTACATTGCTGAGACAGTAAACAGTGACTTTTGACATGAGTCCAGAGTGTTCGTAAAGAAACACTATTATTTGTTTTGCTCATTTACTTAATTATAATTTTCCATTTCCTTTGAATATTACACTTTTCATTACTGTGAATTCTATTCACAATGCTGTTTTTACTGTTTCAGTCCTATAAAATTTAGTGATTCTAATTTTTCCAAGCACAGAGAGAAGTCCAATGGTGAAATGAATCAAATATATTTATTCTCGCTCCTTTCTATTTAACATAGCAATAAATGCAATCATAATAATCATTTATAGGCCAGGAGTTTAGCTCAGTGGCACAATCACCTGTCTGGCAATCAAAGGTCATGAGTTCGATCCCTGGTACCAATAAATAAATAATAATCATTGATAATACAGAGTATAGGAACATAGAAATCATTTTTGATATGACAAATTAGTTGGAATGTTTGTTATCAAAGCATTTAATTTGTATCAATTTTAGTATTTTCTTGTGTAAACCCATTTCATTTCACTAAAGAGACTAAATTTAAAGTTATATCTCCATGAAAAAATGCCAGTGAGGGTGGTTGACTCAAGGGTTCTCATCTGTAGCAAAAATGATTTTCTGTTAACAGTAACAAGTAAGAATTCCAGATGCCAATGTTCAGGAATATAAGTTTCTTGCTCAACTATTCTCGCATCCTATCTCTTGAAATTATGCTGCTGAGAGGAGAGTGATAATATTGGATCCTCAGCTACATCTGCAGCTACCCTGCACCCCCGTAATTCTTTCACAGCCCAATTCGGACTCTTAAAAAGTCATTCAACGAGTTTTGAAATTGTATGTTTCTAACATTAAGTTCTAACATTGGAGTTCTCTAGAATCTCACACACTAGTTATAAAATTCCTGAAGAGCCAGTCTCAGTTGAAGAAGCAAATGCTTCCCCAGGCACTAGATTAAGTTTTCAATTCAACCGTTACAATTTTATGTTTTTCTTAAAATAACTTTTACCTTTCTTTAAGGCAAACACTGTATGTCTTTATAACTATCATTGTAATGGAAGTCAGGAACTTGAGTTCTAGCTGAAATTCACTGCATGATTTTGGTCATGCCAGTCAAAATTTTGGAGTCTTAGTTTTCTTGTTTCTCAAATGTGTTTCTTTATGAAAAGCTTTTAAAATATCAATAGCTATAACAGCATGATTTGCACATTTATGTCCTAATCCAGTTTTTATTGGTATTGTAAGAAGGAGCAAAGAAAGTGGGCAAACAAATGATGGATTTAGGAAAAAAATAAGAGCAGGGCCACTGAATAGTCAAGGATAGATTAGCCCAAAAATGTTAGGAAAAGGACTCGACAATTGTTTCCAAGAGAACACTGAAAACAAAAGTTATATTTTGTAATATTTATAACAAGTCTTTTAAATATTTAAACCTACCTACAGAATCTTTCCATTTTTAAGATAATATCATGAATTCTGAAAAATGGATTTCTACTAACAGAAACATGTCATTGTTGATAAAAAGCTGAGATTTACTTAGTTCTACTAATATATTTGTCAAATACAGTTATAATATATTCATCATTCCACCTACCTCCTTCATAACTGGAAGAGATTACAGCAATATTCAGTGAAAGAGGAATACAGATTTCCTTTTCACATACTCTCTAAAAGTATCAAAACTTGTGAGAGGATAACATTTATGGGAATTTTCCTTCTTGGTAAATTAATTATGAGTTCCTTATGAAGATGATGAGAAGCAGATGAAGAGATATGGAAATAACCAGCCTGAGCTTGGAGTACCGAGACTAATTTATAATCTCACAGGATTTCCCTTGGTCATTAGAAGGAAAACAAAATCTTGAGTTAAGGACCAGTGCCACAATTTCTTGGGCCATTTGAATATTTTTGCTGAGTCTGAAGGTGATTTTTAATGACTCATGATAAAACAAATAGGATCAAATTGTAAAAGTAAACTCTAAATAGGCTTATAGAGGTGAATAATACTGCTTAGATTTGCTAAAGTGAGAATAGCATACAATATTGATGACCCATGTATGGAGAAAATATAGGAATAATATTTTCAGTAGTAATAGAATATCTCACATATCACTTACTATTTTATTCAATAGCTTTAATCAATATGTTGCATTTAAAAATGAGCTTAGACACCTCAATTAATATTTCCTAAATCTACTGAAACTACATATAAATGATGTCTCTCTTATGCTTTTTCATTACCAGGACTTCCAGGTTTTATCTAAAAGATGTCAATAACCTTCCTTGTACTGATCACTCTAGTTTAAGACTAGACACCTTAAATAAGTTTTGAGGTTTTGGTGGGGTGCCTTCATCTGGTAAATGGTTTCTCTAGTATGAAAGATATAATATAAATAATTTAAAGCACAAAATAAAAGAGAGAGGGCAAAAAACAAGGAGGAAGATGCTGTAGGTATGGGAAGGGGAGCTCAGGAAGAGAAAGATGGGAGAAGAGGGGATAAAACTGACCAAGAGATGTGATGTATCAGTACCAATTTTCCACGTGGATTCAGTTATTATATATTGCAAACATATACTAATTTAAAAACTCTTTGAGGAAGACAGCAAGAGCAACAGAATTGTGCTGCTTCAAAGATGGAACAGACAAAATTTTTTCTTCATGCAAAGTAATTGAGACTATTTCTACAATGATACTGTACAAAACGCAATGAAAACCAGATTGAAAAGAATATTTGAGCTATAACATTATCAATTTTTCTACTCATCTAATATAAAGTAAAGTAAGAGTTATTTCTTCCTATGTCTTTTGGTTTATATAAACCCATACTTCATCCATTGGATTGATATAATACCAATAAGAAATATTTATCAATTTTCAGTGATGCATGTTATTAGCATTATGGTGCCAATATGTTTAAATCATAAAAATATATATAAAATATAAAATATATCAAAACTCTGTGTAACCATTGTTAGTAATTGTAATTTATATATGAAATTTAGACAGAAATGCATAAACTTATGATTAACAAAAGTTGCTACAACTCCATCTAAAGTGAAATTTGTTGATTTACCATATCTTTTTTCTATGGAATTTGTCTCTAGACTTCTCATTAAAAAATGTATGCGTTCCATGGTGTTTACGGTGATTGCAGCGTCTTGATGGTCCAAGACATTCATCTGCGTGCTTGTCAATCACATCTAAATCAGTTCCCTAGAATTTACAACCCTTGAACTCAGCCTTCTCATTGCCAACTTCATATCTTTATTCCTTAATGTATAGACGGCAGGATTTAAAACAGGGGTAACAACAAAGTCCACAACAGAAAAAAATTATCCAGTGACGTAGTAGGAAAAGGCCACATGTACAGAAATATGCATGAAGCAAAGAACAAAACCACTACAGTGATGTGAGCTCACAAAGTGAAAAATGCTTTTGATAAATCCTTGGAAGAATGTTGCCGAACAGTAACCAAATAAAGATGTATGATACAATTAAGAAAAAGAAGGTGCCCATAGAAATAAAGTCACTGCTGGCCATGACTACAAATTCTAGTTTATAGGTGTTCATGCATGCAAGCTTAATAATCCTAGGAAAATCTCAATAAAAACTCCCTACATAATTGGGTCCACAAAAAGGTAAATTTATAATAAAGACAAACTGAAACACAGCATGAATCACCCTAATGACCCAGACAGCGATAATCAAATGCACACGTTTTGTAATTCATAATAGTCAGATAGTGAAGAGGTTTGCAGACAGCTGTACACCTGTCATATGCCATTGCTATGAGTAGCACCATTTCAACCCCTCCCATGACATGGATGAAGAACATTTGCATCATACAGTTGTGGAAGGAAATGACTTGATGGTCAGTGAAAAGATCATAGATTATTCTAGGAACTGTGGTGGATGAAAGGCCCAAGTCAATGAGCGATAAATTGGCCAAAAAAACATACATGGGAGAGTGTAAGTGAGAATCAATAATTACTGTGAACATAATGATGAGGTTTCCTAGAAGAATTCCCACATAAAATAAAGAGAAAAAGAGGAAAAGGAATAACTGCATTTCCAAGGATTGAGCAAGTCCCAGTAACACAAATTCAGCTATCACAGAGTCATTTACTTGGTCCATTGATTTAGAAAGAAGGGGAGACCCTGAAATAACCTGAAAGGAAAGAAGGAGTCAATTTAGAGGAGCTGAAAATAATGAATTAAGTATTGATAATTTAAAATTGATTACTAACAAATCTTTTATTTAGTTGATGGTAGACTACAAAATAATGGGAACCCTGGACACACAAGGTTTTCAGTGTACAAAAAAAGTTGCTCTTGGAGGCCAGCTAATGGTTTAAGCACTGCCATTTGCTCAAATACATAAATCATCAGAGACCTTAAGAAGTTAGAAAAATACACAAAACAAGCTCAAAGAATGCAGGTGAAAGAAAAGAATAGAGATCAAAAATAAATATATTAATATGGAAAACAAGTTATAAAGTAGTTTTGAAGAATTTTAAAAATTGAAACTTATAAATGTAGTAAACAATAATATTAAACATGAGAACATATTGCATAATAATAAAGTCCTCTCTAGAAGATATTTCTTACGTGCACCTAAAATAGGCTAGCCCAAACTAATGTTAAATTACTCTATATTTGAATTTGAAAGCTGTAGAGAAGCAAATAGTTGATATCTTCATAGTATAAAAAAAACAGCTAGCTTAAAACATTCAGGAGAATCTCCAAAACTTCATAGGTAAATTAATGAATAATAAGAAGAGATGTGTATACATTCACATGCATATATGTGAGTATATATATTTTAGAAATCAAAGAAATATGATATTCCTATTAAGTTAAATGTTTTCCGATTATTATTATTAAAGGTGGCAAAGATTCAGTGAAATGGCCACTTTCATACATTGCTGGAGGTTATATAGATAAATTTCAAACCTTGAAGCAAATATTTTGAAATTATGTATCAAAAATATTGACCCAATGCTGTTGGAATAACTATATTTCTTCTGGAATTCTATTCATACAGAAGACATCCTCAGCACAAGAAAGGTTCATCTATTTATTTGCTTTATTGACAGTGGTAAAGTTTGAAATAATTTAAATACAAAGCACTAGGTGTACTTATATGTACATGGTCAACTGTAAGATAGTTATTAAAATAAATATTAACAGAATTTAAAATAGCATCATGGAGACCTTTATTTAAAATATCCATAAAAAAGCACTATAAAAATATAGCTGCATGTATATTTAGATGTGTGGGATTGATGACCATATTTCTAGGTTCTTGTTGGATTCTCGAACAGATCTGTTTGCATTCTCACTGCTTTAGTGTCCACTTTGTGTGCTTTAATTCTGTAACTGGAATAACTATTTCTAAAAGAACAATATGTAATATATCAACCAGTGATTTCTTACTATTTATCTTCTCTTCTTGAAATTCTGTAATATTTCTACCTTTTTCCTGTTTTTTCTCTTTAAATAAAAAATGGAAAAAATCCATAAAAAGGCATGCAAATTATTTTATATAAAAGTAATTGCTTTTGATTTTTCAGAGCTTTAAAGTCTAAAATCTTAAAATATCTATCCTTTTGTATGTTGTATTTATATTAGTATTTTTGCTAAAATAAAATATGGCTTTGAAAGTTGAAGGAACAAATGATTTATTAAAATTTTTTGAAAACCAGGATTTCATGACAATTGTAAGGACAAAGTGACTGAAGAAGTAGAGGACTAAAATACTTCCTTCACCCAATCACTTTATAAGTGCATAGATGAGATTATCCAGGGAATGGAATTAGTTAGATGAGAAAAGTTCTTATTAAACCAGAGTTTTGTGAAAAGTCACGCAATTAGGACATTTTGAAGCATTCCATCTAGACAACTGAGAAAAACCCTTCCTGCTTTATGCTGACCGAGGTAGTCTATTCTGAGTGATTTCTGCTAGAGGTGAAGTAGCTGTGAGGAAATGATGTACTGGTAGCCTCATCCACTTCACGGGGAGCAAGGTTAGTAATTTGTGGTGGGAGATACGAAGAGAAAAAGCAACAAATGGTCTAAGACAGAGACAAATGGGAGAAATGTGATAGCAAGAGGTAATAATTTGGAAAGGTATAACAGACAGAAAAAAATTGGTTTGATTCCTTTACTGTGTCCATAATGTGTTTTTTTGGCTTCTCAACTTCTTCACCATTTCCAAATGTCTACATACATGCCTTTCTAAGCACTCTTCCTAGAATTTTCTTAATGTATCATTTATATTTTTAAGACTATGCTTTACCACTTTCAAATCACTTATACTATACTTCCTGGACTTAGCTGTATTTAGATCATATGGTCACACTGACATAAAGCAAGAGACAGTTAAATCCTTGTTGAGCCGTTCATACTAGTCCTTATTTAAAGTGGATAAAGACAAAGGATTTTAGGAAGACAATTGGACCTGGGAAACATTATAGACTTAATAAAATTGAGAAGTTTTTTGTCAGTTCTCTCTACTCTGCTGAAAAGAATTCATTTGAAGGTTTACTAAACTCATTTATGTGTTGTTTAAAAACTAAAGTTTAAGCCAAAAATCATGTCCACTGCTTGAGATCAAATACTGTATGTTGTTAGACTAAGAAGAAACACATTAAGCAAATGGTCTAGGATTCTTTTCATGGAAGTATCATTTCCTTTTATAAAATCAATCTGAAATAATTAGGAAAATTAAAGCCTTTGAATTACTTTTCCAGAGTTAGAATTTTGTATTATTATTGGGGTAATACTGTAGAAATGCTCTTTGTCTTGAGGTGTAGGTGACAAATTTTTTAAAAAGGGAACTCCTGAGTTACATGAACGTATAAAAGATTCTGAAATTCTACATATAACATAATTTTTATCTGTTCATAAGATTTAACCATTCTAAAAATGAGACAATCACAACCCAAATATAAGACAATGATTAATATGTTTGAAAAATGGGCATAAGAAAATACACAGAGAGGAAGAATTACCATGAAGTGAAAACACATGGTAGAATAAAAGGAGAGACAAAAATAGTAAGAAAGAGCTCTACGGGAAAAACAAGGACAACATAGTCACCCACAGAAGCACTGAAGAGAACAATGTGCATCCTGCCGAGGTTACCCATTACCACTGAAAACGGAACACAGGTGGACTGTGAATTTTATTGGGTTTTCATACACAGTTTATGCCCATTTTCATTGGAAAGAGGGGAAATAGGAGAGTAGCTCAGGAACCCTAATCACTATTATGAAGAAAACTGAAGCACAAAACCTATGAGCAACTGGTTGAGACTGAAGTTCTGTGTGTAGGGCAGAGCTGGAGGTGGTCCAGGTGACAAATGAGCCATCTCCTAGAAAAAGTAGTAATTGATCAAAATAATGTGTTTATCCCATAAGCAATATTTTACTTACCATGGTTCTAGTTAGCTTTTCATAAAGGTGAAATTAGATTCCAGGGGTTCAGGGAACCCCTACGCTTTGTCTAACATTAAAACAACATCTGAAACATAGAAGAGGCTCAAGAAATATTTGGTAAATGTATTTCTAAAAATATAAACACAACTCCACATCAAAAATAACACTGTGACTTCCCCACTGATACATCAGAATGTGTGCGTATGTGTGTGTGTATGCGTGTGTGTGTATGCATGTGTGTGTGTGCCTGTGTGTGTGTGCGCGCACACACATGTGTGCTGGACATCAAATCCCAAGCACTGTCCATGCCGGGGAAGTGGTAACAGCCTGGGAAATTGTATTTAGTAATACTTCTTCAGAAGCTTGTACTTCTTGATGATAAACTAGTTATGAAAAAAACAGAGAAAGTTTCATTTTTCTTCTATAAACATCTCAAATTATTGCATATTATCCTTAGATAAGTCCTGAAGGCACGAGAGTGCTTATGTTGAGAAAGGACCATATGCTTGACTTCTCTGGCTTCTTACAACCAATGATGACTTTGTGCCACTCCTGAAAGTTTGTCTGAAGCTAAATTCTAGAGTTTGTCAGTTTTCCTATTGGAGAGTTAAAATTTGTCAGTCATTAAGTGCTAGAGGAGACACATTTTCAAAAACAGAATACAAACATTTTAGATGAAAAAAATTATGAGAATTACAGTGCTGCATAGAAATCAGAAAGAAATTTAAGATTAATTCATGCAATGAGTCTATAGTTAAAAAATAACCCAGTGTGGCTGAATGACTAGCAATGTTTTTATAGTAATGCATTTAATAAATAAGAACCATATGTCAGACATCCTAAATTTCAGCCCGTTAGTATTGCTCGATAATGCTGCTCATGTACATGACACAGTCATGAAAAATGCTAGCATTATTTATAATTAATAGTTTCATTTTAACCCATTGAGATGACACCCTAATTCTTTATTCAAGTTTATTTCTTGAGTTCTTATTTTGTTTAAAATAAAAGTTAACCTTCTTTTCCTAAAGGGTCATTTCCTATTTTCCCATTGGACAATGATCTTTTCTTATTTCTTCACAGTGCCCAGTCAGTCCTAGAATGCTTCTATTTTAGGACTGACAGCTGTCAGCTCATTTGCACCATCCTTGGCAGTGGCCAGAGTGTTTCTCTGTCTCAGTTTTGTCCTTTAGTTTAAGCACTGCTTGGAACATTTGAGAGAAAAAACACCAAAATATTGGAGTAAACGTTTGAGATTCTTTTTCTCTTTTCCTAAAATAGACTCTGATGTTCAAATAGGATGGGATTAGTTGAGACAAGATGTTCATTATCACAGTTAAAAAAGATGTTTAAAATTAGTTGGAGAGTACAAAAATACACAAACCATGAAAAATCTCCACAGTAAGAAAACAAATTGAAAATATCAAAGGGGCATCCACATGTAATTAATTACAGGAGAAAGTACAATTATGTGATTGAAATTTCAATATGGAATGGAGATAATATGGAATAAATGACAAAATGTGAATGATAGATTCATGACAGTGTTTCAAAGAAAGGTAGAAATTTAAGGGGACCAGAGAGAGATAGAAGAATAGTAGTGATGGAAGGAGCAGTTTTGTAATTTAAAAGTCTTCTCTTACCAGTTAAATAGGTTCATTTTGAGGAGGAATTTATGTGGTCTATCTTCATTTATATAATAATAACCTCAACACAAGATATTTTTTTTTAATAATAGGTAAGAAGGTAACTAGCTACACAGGAGAGTGACCCAGTTTTTACTAGTTTCTCTTGGGAACTAGGTCTTTGAATCATACTGACTTCCCTAAGAGAGACATATCAAGATAATTGCCTGGCTATCAAATAGAGGAGAAGATGGAAAAGTTTGCAGTGATTTATTGGCTAGTGTAAAATAATTCCACTTAATCTTAGAGTGTGGATTGGTTGGAGTAACATAGAAGAGGAGCTGAAATATATCCGGACAGAAAGACATATCTTTATTCTTGGTACCATAAATGGAGTTATAAGAAAGAAATCTAAGATTCCTGATCTATAAAGAATACCTATAGCTGATGAGTGAGGGTAAAAAATAGATCTTTCTCCTGTTATCCAGGGGAGCAAATGTTTGCCTCTGGATGGTTACTGTGCTCAGAACTTCAGGGTGCTGGGAATGAAGGTCTACTTAAAAGCTTTTGACTATTATTGAGTTACCTGATTACACATAAAATTTACATTATTGGATTGATTTGTTCAGAGACTTTGGGAAAAACAGAAACAAACATAAAAGATGAAAATGTAGAGTTATTTTGAGTTGTCTGTCACAGTGTTCTGGTTACCTGTGAGGGAGATAGTTGTTTAAAGTGACCCATGTCACATATTGAGACAGTACTGTGGATCTCTCTAGAGAACCTAGAGGATTTATCATTGATTTATAGTTAGAAACAATCTACACTCTCCAGGTTTTCACAGAGACCTGGAATGCCAAAGCTCTTTGTTTGAAACTGTTGTTGTTTAGATGAGTGTTTATTCAGAACTGTATTTCATTTTTTTTCTTTTTTAGGAATAAGAAAGATGATTTGTTAGAAGAATGAATGATTTTGTTTGATCCCAGATAAATTTTGAAAAATGATGACATTCTAAAAATATATTAGCAAGATAAAAAAATGAAGTAAAGCATGAGTAAAATTATTTAAAAGCAAGGGTCAAGTAGGCATAAGATGAGACAAGAGCCAGACAGGGTGGTGCAGTACCCAAGCAAGCTGAGGTAGAAGGATTTCCAAGAGTTCAAGGAAAGTGTGGTCTGTGTAGTGAGTTCATGCCCAACCTGAATCATGTAATGAAACCCTGTCTCAAAGCAAACGCAAACGCAAAGCAAGGCAAAGCAAAGCAAAAGAGATACAATTTTGCTGCTTAGGGAAAGCACAACTACTCTGACACAAGAGAGAAATTTCTATTAACCATAAAGGCCTCTGCTGCAACATAATGAACAGTACAGAGCCTCATAAATTATTCTATCTTACCAATGTGCCTCTGTCTTAGTGTGTCTTTGTTCTAATTTGGAGGTGGTGGTACCAGGTGGAATGTTGCAATAGTTATTTGTAATATCAACTTGAATAGGAAATACCTAGAAGATTAGTCTGGCATAGTTCTGGGTGTGTCTGGATGACTGATTATTGAAGACTGAAGACCCACCCTGGGTGTGGTTGGCGCCGACCAATAGGCTTGTACCCCAGATGAAGTAAAGGGGAAAGCAGAAAGAAGTCTCTCTTCTACTCTTCCATTCCAGAGGAGCTCCATCCAATCTTTGCCATGACCTTTGATGTCTTTCTCTGAATTCCAGCCGGCCAGTTCAGACTCTTCAGCCTTCCAATGCAAACCCTTTGGTTCCTTTATACAGACTCTGTCATGAGCTCCAGGCCTTTAACCTTTGAATGGACCTTCCAGCTTCCCAGTGTGCAGATGGCTCTTTTCATTCTTCTCCTTAGGTGGCCATTGCAAGCCTACTTTGAAAATATGTATTATATTTTACTATATTATACTACAGTATATTAATCATTTCTCTGGTGAACCCTAACCAATAAAAATATACTAAGATCAAAGAGTAAGAGCCTAGGCAGAAATAAGGTACTAGGGAGTTGGGCAGCTTGGAGACGGGATGCTGTGATTTAAGGGCTGTCTCCTGGGGCACGAAATTGTTTGGCAGGAGAGGATTTCTGGGCCAACAGTGAAAGAGAAGATGTTAATGATGAGTTTATGAGATCTACTAGTACTAGATATAGCTAAGAAACAAAACTGAACATGTACCTCAGTTGAGAATGATTCTCTCTGTCTCTGTCTCTTCTTTCTTTCTCTTTATGGTGAATATCAAATCCAAGGCTTCCAGACTGAGTCACATATCAGCTCTTTAAAATTTTTATCTTGAGACAGGATCTTGCTAACTCACTGAATTGTCCCAGCTGGGATGGAAACTGTGATGCTCTGGCCTCTCCTCCCAGAGTGCTGGGATTGCAAGTATGCATCAGTACGCTAGGCATGGCTAAATTTTTGAATTGCAGTAAGTCTGCAAAAGGAATTCATCAGTACTCTGCCCCAGAACCTCAAGAATATAAAAATAGAGGAAGTTCTTTAATCATATGATCTTTGAGTAAATATAAAAAGAAAATTGACGCACTATCCACTAGTTTGTTCTTATTGTCAGTTTTTTACTCTCCGTTGGAGTCGTGATGATATGCCACTACCAGACACAGCCCTATTCACAGGGAACCTGAAACGTAACATGCTAGAAAAAATTGAAAATAAATTTTAAAAATGAGATCAATTTTATAAAAGTAGTTATAGTAAGTGCCATGGTAATATAAGAAATAAATAAATAAATAAATAAGATTCATTTATTCTATAATGAGAATAATATTATAAAAGTGATTTTAGTAAGTGCTACCTGAATACACTGTGCACTGATAGGAACTCTCCTGTTCCTATCAGTTTAGGGAACCCCGCCATGATAAAATGATGATCCAAGGAAAGAAGGGAACTTAATGGACACAACCTGGAGGATAAATATTTCATATACAATGAGAGATCAGTCGGCATAAATCTCCAGAGGTGAGAGAGGCCGAAGCTTTCAGGTAAGCAAAAGAAAACTAAATTGGCTCTGGAATTGAGGGGAGACAGTATGTTGTTCTCTGAAGCTGGATGACGAGGTGGAAGCTTGGTGTTAACAGTCTGGTAGATAATATTCTATTCCAACAAATGTCTAGACAAGAATGGTGATTTTACAAATGAAAAGAAGTTGAAGTTCTTAAGATCTATGTAGAAAGTGGAATTAATAGGATTAATGATTTGTTGATTAATGTACCCCACCAGAGGAATGAATCTATTTTGTTCCTAGATTTTGGGGTGTACAACTAGATTTACTATTCCAACATTTAGATCTTTGATCCATTTTGATTGTAGTTTACTGTGTGGTGATAACATCGGTCTAGCTTTAGAGCATTTAAGATGATACATCTCAGATGGCAAAGTATAAATGTCAAATAAATATATGAAAAATGTTCAACATCATGATCAAAGAAAAGAACACTTAGATTCCATCTCACTCCAGTAAGAATATTATCAAAAAATCAAAAAATAAATGCTGGTGGGGCTCTGAGGGAAAGGAAATGTTTTTTCACTCTTGGTGGGAGTATAGAGTGGTGCAACCACTATGGAAATCACGGTGGAGAGTCCTCAAAAGACTGGGACTAAAGGTTCCATTTGACCCAGCCATTTTACTTCTTGGTGCTTTCCCAAAAGAATTAAAGGCATTATACCATAGTAATATATGTTCATCCCTGTTACAGAATCACAGTTTATAACAGCTAAATTTTAGAAACAACCCAAATGCCCATCAACTGATGAAATGATAAAAAAAGATGTTTTTTCTAATAGAATACTACTCTGCCATAAATAAGGATAAACTTGAGACATTTATTGTTAAATGGATAGACCTTGAGACCATGCTTCATTGAAATAAATTGGACACATGTGTAAATATATTGCCTCGCTAGTATGAGAAACTGAAAGTGTAAATAAAAACCAAATTATATAAGAAATATGATGAAATGGGAAAAATTATTCAAAAAGAAAGGGGAACCTGGAATGGAGAGGGATAAAAGAAGGAAGGGAGAAGAAAAAATGAATAAAATGAAAGAAAGCTTTGCAAATAAAGAAAGAGGGGTGGGAAAGGAAGGGAATGGGAGAATAAAACAAAAAGACAAATCAAGGTATATTGTGTACAGGTACAAACCCTGTATGATGAATGTGATGACTGTATGTATCTAAATTGCACCAACTGGGGCTGGAGATTTAGCTCAGCGGCATAAGTGCCTGCCTTACAAACATGCAGTTGTGAGTTCAATCCCCGGTACCGATAAAAAAATAAATAAATAAAAATAAATAAGTAAAATAAATTGCACCACTAAACTTTTTTTCAAATCCATTTTATTCACAGATAAAAAGAAAGAAAAAAAGGAGAATAAAGCAACAAAATTTTAAATGTATCAATAAACTTAATTAAATTTTTAAAAAGAATAATTAAAATTATGGAAATGGGTGATACAAAGGGCCAAAATATAGGTAAAAACGGGTCAAAGATACAATTCTGGTTCAGCAGGCAAAGTAAATTCAACAATGAATATAGGGAAGGAATTTCCAAGAGGTAGGAAAACCCAGGAGACTGCCGTCCTGAAGCCCAGTACAGTATACTTAGAAAGGAATGTGGGCAATGGTTTAAAGATGAAATTATCATCAGTGAAAAACAAAAACAAAAAGGAGGCATGATTGTGAAAGGCAGAGATGTTGGAAGTTTCATGGAGAGACCATACGTATTTTATTCTTTAAAATGAGGAATTTTTATTACATTTGAAAAACATACCTTCAATAAAGTTTTTTATTTTAAATGTAGAAACCATCTATTAAATTGAATAGATGCACCATTTTGTCTGTGTTTGTATTCAAGGATATCAATCACAGTTGTATAAACTCTAGGGGTTCTTTTACCTCACCAGAAAATCACAGTAAATGAAGCCCAGGCCTCTAAACACACATATTTGAGTGTGTTCTCATGTGAAATATCTACCATCCCCATGACTTTATTTTAAAATAAGTCGGATGATCAAATATTGGAAGGCCCTTATTTTTAGAATAACAGAGATGCAACTGTGATTGATAATCACAGATACACCCACTATAGTTAGGGCACTGAGTTAAGCCCATTTTCTTTTAAATCTCCTGACATCTGCATGTGACATGTTTGGCGAGTTCTGTGAGACATATTTTACAAATAAAGAAATTAAGCCTCAGAAAATGAAGCAGCAAACATATGTGCTTTGGTAGCACATGTGCTAGAAAACTGAAATAGCAGAGATGGGACTCCTACCTAGAGCTGAAGAACTTCAGAATGTACACTTCTGACCACGGCCCTGTGCTATTCTGGGTTGTCTCATAGACCTCAGTGCATCCGTTAATCTTCCTTGTTCATCAACTTTTCACTTTCCCTGATCTGTTGGACATACAATGCCCTCTTTTAAAAATCAGGTTTATTGGGGTAGGGGTAGAGTAGGGGATTCATTCAAACTTTTATTTCCTCAAAGTCTTATGATTAAGTTTTTATTTATTTATTCTTTCTATTTAGTGCCAAGCCAAAATAACATAGCTTTGGCAGCAGAAAATCATTTTAGAGATATTTTCAGGGCTATTGTCAACTTATAAAAATATCAGTATCAGTCATTATGTTACTTACTTGCATATTATGCAAATTTGATGCAAATGATCATGTCTTTGTTTTTGAAATTTCTTCTCTTGTTGGCTGCTGTATAAGTTGTCCATCCTAAATCCTTTGCATTCCCGTTTCCTACTAACAGAACACCTACTTGTTGAGGAATTTGGCAGATATCTTTCCACCTGGACGGGAATATGACCTATTTCAGCTTCAGGATGAACCGTGATAATCTAATTTCATTTGACCATGGATTCCTTTAAGACTGGTGTACAATCAAGGTATTATTAATGAGCAGGAGGACAATGCCTATTGTAAAGGGTTTCTTATCTAGGTTAGTTACTAAATATCATTTGCAGAGATCTCTTCTCTTAGCCTGTTTATCCTTGCATCATCCTTAAAGAGGTGCCTAAGTTGTAGAAACCATGAATTTTGAAAGCTTTTTGCATTAAAGATGATAGTGTGAAAAAAAGCAGTAAAATATCTTTCATTGATACCATCAGAGATCTATTTTATGATATCTGTGATTTGCGGAAAGCCCAGTATGTTTAATTGTGAAAATGGCACTGTTACTTGCAGTTGCGTTTCTAATCTGTGTGTAATGGCACGCTCTTAAATGTTCACATACATTCCTGACTTCATTGCCTCTTTCACAGACACATAGTTTTCATGTTCTTACCTTTTATTGTTGATGTGACTCAGAAATCTATCCTAAATGTTTCTTTTTGCATTCCAAATACACTTTATTGTTTTCACTACTCTCTATGTGTTGAAATATGTCTATATTATTTTAACTCTCCAATCTAGCTTATTCTATCCAGAAGCGTATTGAGGTACAGTGGACCTTCTCTATTGATATGCAAAGTTCACATGGTGGGTTCTGACTGTGAACATTGTCCCATCTGCCCAATTCAGATATCTCTGGGATGCTCATTGTCTTCTGTGGCATTTTACATTCCAGATGGACCAGATGGACCAGATAGACAATTATACTCCCTGAATATTTCCCATTTCTACTTCCTCCTGTACATTTCCACTGTCATTTCTTTTCATGTCAATGACTGAGAAGCCTGAATAATATCTCTGTCTTCAATCTTAGCCAAGTTCATTCCATTATATACTGTTTCCAGATCTAATTATCTAAATATCAATTAACTAGACACTGTCCTATTCTGCCATTTCAGAATATAAACTTGAGTAAGCTGCTAAATGATGCAAGTGATGTTTTTTCTTTTTTTCTGCACAAAATAGGATGAGTATAACTTCATTTGATGAACTGAATATTTGAAATATCATACTCAAAAGTGTCTAGTACAAATATTTCTTACTTTTCTTTCTGTAGGACTTCAAAATCACTTTATCTAAAATATTACTTCAAAAGCTCAAACAATAAATAATATCTATGAACTACATTTTACTATGTGCATTCTTTATAATAATTAAAATCATAACTTTTTACATGTTACTTTATTATTTTCTACCAATATCTCTTTGAGAAAAGAAGCTTTTATTAAACTTTGTGTATTTAATACTTGGAAATATTTAACTTTGAGAACTTACACATTGATGAGGGAACAAAAACCAATTTGGAAGTGAATGAATCTCTAGGTCTTTCCTCTCTGATTTATTAACATTCCAAGGTACATCATCTATCTGATGATATGAAACTACAAAAAGTTTTTATTTCAAACAAAATGTGTAAAGATAAAATAGTGGTCTAGATGATTCTTCAAATTGCAGCGAACTATTAAGATTAGCATTTTATATAATATTTTATAGCAAGAAAATGTTACCAAGTGCTTGGAATGATTCAGTAATTTTAAAGATCAGTACAATTTTCATAATCATAGCCTCTAAGAAAAGCGACTTTTCTACACAAATAACATATTTTTTGATGCAATTGAATTTATGATATGAGCTTTTTTGAAGATATTGAATAAATATATAAAACTTCAGATAAACTAACATGAATGTTTATGTTCAATGTTTCATTAAGATAAACAGATAATAAATACAGTTAGCACAAAGTAAATATGTATATGAAAATATTTAGAGTATATCACAATGTCTCTAAATTGTGAGACTTTTTAGTGATTTTTCATTTTGAATATTAACTTGTTTTCTACACATTATGGAGAATATTTATAGATTTTTGTAAATTTTTAGAGAAAATTTGAATTTGTGGGGAAAATAGGAAAAGATGATACAAATAACTTCATATATATTACTTTTAGTGACTAAGAGCACAAATTCTGGGACCAGACTCTCTAGGTTGAACACTCCATCTCCTCGATTTATGAGCTATGTGTCCTTGGGTGAGTTGCTTCACTTCTCTGTACTTCAATATCTTCATCTGTAAAACAGGGATAATAATAATATTTACCTCATAGTGTTGTTTTGAGGTTGAGTTAGTATATATATGGAAAACATCAAAGCATCTCCTGGCACAGAATCAGTACTCAAGTATTTTAAAAATAATCAGGATTTTTTTAAGGCAATCCTTCAATTCTGTTCAGACATTATGAAAAATGAAATCAGGACATATAAACATAAAACTATATAAGAAAGACTCATTTAAATAAAGAAGGACTAGCAAAAGGGAACTGGAGACAGACTAAAGAAAGGGGATTTAGAAAGCAAAAGAATATAAAAGGAGAATGTGTAAATTTCCTGTGTACCTCCTCAGCAGCAGGAGTCACTCAGTTGCAACTTCCAGGCAATTAAACAAAAGGAAAGTCAGTATCTCTTTTCAATCGATACTATTTCTTAACAGAAAGAATTAAAAATAGCTTAGATTATTAGCAGGAATGTAATTAGGAAGGCCAGGTGGTAAGACTGAGGATGACCTATAATTGTTTCCAGCAGTAACCATGTTGTCTGTGCACACCATTTCCCCAAAGATAAATCCTTACACTTTGTAGAAAATTTTATAAAGAAGTTGACATTTTAGTGTAACAATCAGTGAATTTTTGATAAGTTTCAAGTCACAGGAAAATTTAGGCTTATAGCTCAGATGTTAAATTAGTTATTTCAAGTTACCATAAATACCACAGAACAAGATGTAACAAAGCCAACTGAGACAGTGTAGTGAAACTGGTACAGAACTTCACAGCAGGTTACCAGGATAACAGTAATAGGTCCCATAGTATATCTTGTTATCTTCACAATAGTTGTTCTTTCAATGAGGTATAGCAAAATCAAAGGAAATACAGAACATTATAGAACTTATCAAAACAGAGTATTGAGTAGAGAAATACCATTAATCAGAACAAAGCAAAACTGTGATAAAAATATTTGCCTTCAAAGAGATGGTAGAAAGAAGCCCCCTTATTTGCTATATTGCATATGGTCAACCTCCCAAGAGATGCTCAGATCTCTGACTCCCACTTGCTGGAGTGGGGGCATGGGATGGG
This sequence comes from Hydrochoerus hydrochaeris, assembly GCA_004027455.1. Taxonomy (NCBI): domain Eukaryota; kingdom Metazoa; phylum Chordata; class Mammalia; order Rodentia; family Hydrochaeridae; genus Hydrochoerus; species Hydrochoerus hydrochaeris. Next base: position 27,872 of record PVLA01009420.1, on the reverse strand, counting down.
ATGTTTGATTCTCAGCCTGCCTGCCCACCAGGGAGGTGAACTGGTTGCTTGGTTTCCAGTGTCCTAAGTTCCAACATGACATGGATCTCAGGAGATGCTGGTGGTTCTCACCCTGGGGAGGCCAAGCTACATTCAGCATTTTTAAAAAATACGGCCAGATCATTGTCCAAAATAGTTGTACCATTTCACATTGTAGTTGCATTATAGTTTTGTATCTGCACCAACACTTGTTTTCTAATTGTAAGTGTTCTGTCAGGTGTGAATTGATAGTGTGGTTGTGATTTGCATTTCATAAATATGGTGAACATCTTTTCTTAGCTTATTGGTTATTATTATATCTTCCTTGATGGAATGTATGTTAACATATTTTTCTCATTCTAAATTATGTTATGACTATTTTTACTGCATTGTAGTTATTTTTATATATTCTAGATACATTCTTTTTTTTACTATAACATTAGAACACATTTATGGAGGTCTTATCACTTTATTAATGGTAGCTTGTTTTAAAGAACAGGGTCTCAGTGAGTTGTTAAGTTATTCTTGAGCTCATGATTCTCTAACCTCAGCTCCCAATAATCCACTAACTATTCAGGAGTCCTTTGATCCAGTAAAGTTGACATAATTAAGATTTCTAGAGCCAAGGATTTAGCTCAGCGGCACAAGTTCCTGCCTAGCAAGCACGAGGTTGTGAGTTTGATCCCCCATACAAAAAAAAAAGATTATCTAGCACAATCAATATGAACTAACCATCCCACTTCTATGTGTATATCAACATGAAAGCCTAGCTAATTCCCATGTTATTATACCACTATTTAAAATAGCTAAGATGCAAAATCAAGCTAGATATCCATCAACTGAGAAGTAGTAAAGAAAGTATGGAATACACATACAATGAAATATTATTCTGCTTTAATAAAGAACAAAATCATGTGATTTGCAGAAAAATGTATAAAATGGAAGACATTATGTCATGTGAAATAAGCTAGTTACAGAATGACAAGTGCTATACTCTCCCTTTTTTAGAAGCTAAAATGTCAATATGAACGTAAAGTAGTTATACTAGCTCTCAGGGCATAACACCAATTTTATCATAAAGGTACATTGTTTTGTTTTTCTGACTGTTTTTCAGGACATACTTGATATCTTGCTGGTTTTGTTATGTAGTCAGGAGGTTCATATTATATTATATGCAGTTAATGGAAACAAAGTATCAATAAAATACAGAATTAAATTTTTAGTATGTATTGTGCATTTGGAATAAGCATCAACATTTTCACATCAACCGTGTACTTAGAAGATAACATCAGCAATAAATTCCTGTGTGAACTACAAAGAAAATATCAATAGAATTCTACAACAAAAATAATCTTTGCTTCAATCGTCACACCCAAGGCAGTCTTCATAACTTCATGTTTGATACCATGTCTTGGTTACATGGCATGCAATTTTTGTCATGTCTCTTGTCTTTCTGCTTTGCTAGGAGCTTCATATATGTTGTATGATGTGAATTTAACAGGAAAATAAAATGTCAAATATGCAGTGAGCTTAGAGTAGACATAAAAAAAGAATAGACATCAATATTTTCACATAGGCTCTTTACTTATTTACAAGACCTAAGAGATAACATCAATAATAAGATCTATGTGAACTACAGTGTAACTACAAATAAAAGCCTACCACGGAAATAATGTTTGCTTCAATAGTAACACTTAAGCAGTCTTCACACAGGAAAACTGCATGTTCCATACACAGGTATCACATACAATGATAGCAGGTATATTTTGTTTGTCTTTCCTTTTTTGTCAGGCACAGTTGACATCTTTTTGGTTTTCCTATCAGCCCTGTCAGTTTGCCAATGTGCTCTACAATTTTTTGGTATAGTTCCCTGAGGAGAAAAATTTTATTTTTCCTTTGCTGTATGTGATCTTTTATGAGTTTCAGCCCCAATACTCTAGGTAAATTTCTCTGTGGTATTCTGCACCTGATATTTTCTTTGTAAACTCTCAAACTATTTATGTCACACATATTAGGATCAAGTGAAACACAACCATTGGCCAACTCTGTATTTTGCTGCATAACTCATCAACAACATCTACTATACTTTTGGTTTTGTTGTAGACAGTTTCCATATCACATTCTGGTTTTGAATTTTCCCTATCAATATTTCCATCATGGTGCAATGTTGACAGCAGCAATACCAGTATGCTTTGCTTTGCCATATACAAGGTCAATATTATATAGTTCTGAAATCCAAAATTATAACATGCAATTCTCTGTTCTGAAATTCCACATATCATTTGGAATTTCTGCTTTGTTCCTGCCTACAGGTTTTTCCTAGTCAACTGTGCCCTGTTATCAAATGTAACATCAATGGGAAATTGGTAAACCAATTGTTGAATGTCATCTTCTAATTAGTTTGGGAGATGGGAGCAACAAGTCTGTCCACAACATCATTTGGCTTATTACTATGTGAATAAGGACTTGGTGACAGAGTTCTGGGATACACTTCTCAATTAAAAGTAAAATACAATTTTGCATCTACAAAGGCATAAATTTCTATGCCACATTTTGAAGTTTTTTTGGCACATACTGCCTGAATATACAGAGGCCATGAAATGATGCAAGATATTCATGAATGGTCATTTATCCACATGGCATGTAGATTGCTGGACAAGTACCACAAGTCTCTCACACAACAAGCAAATAGCAAACAGATTACTAGTTTTCTTTTCTTTCTTGATGGGTGGTTTTGTCATCAAACCTCAGGCAATTTTGAAGGAAATCGTATCTCTTCAGTTATAGAGATTCCCTTCTTGACATTGTCTCCATTCAGGAAGTTTAGAATTGTAACCCCATGAAAATGGTATTCGAATTCTAGCAAGTTAATTCCACTCTACCACTTCTAGTGCAGCCCAAGGTGAGACTGAAGACACTAAAATATATTTATAGTTTTGAGGAGGGAAGGGGTCCTAAGTCTGACCAGGAGGAAGATTTACCCAAACAAAGGCATTGACCCATGTCCTAACTCTGGTTTTATTAACTTATGAAGAAGGGAGTGGCTTGAGGATGAGAGAATGTGGGAATGGAGAGAAATATGTGAGAATTGTGAGCCGGGTTAGCTCAGAGGCCTGAAAGCACCACTGCAATATTCAGAGAGAAGGATATGCAGCAACACCAATCTGCATAACACAACTGAGGTAGCATTTAATGTTTTGGAAGCTGGTGCTTCAACTCTGATGCACACACTTTTCTGCCCTGGGAATTTATAGCCTCTTATCTCAAAGCTCAAACCAAAGTGACAGCCCTGGAGCTATGCCTCTTCATCCCATCAAGCTCAATCATGTTTTGGGAGTGATGGGACAGGGAAGGAGTGTCTGTCACCTAGCTTCAAAGATTATGCAGGACCTCAGCTAGCCCTGTTAATATTGCATGGAGCCAATTGAAGGGAAAAAGAAAAGGCCTAACCAGTTCAGTACATATCAGTACATGAAGATAAGGCCAGGTTTAGCCAAAGTAGAGGTACTTGCTCTTTGTTCAAGGAGAGTCATCCAGGTGTCCTCCACAGTCAGTACCATTGTTATTCTACAAATCACCAGTCCACATCCACTGGTTTTGCATAAATCCTTTGCTCCCTAAAATTACCATGACAAAGACCTGCTAAGTACAGCAAACTTATATCAGTTCATCTAGTGAGCTGTCATAATAAATACATTTTTGAGTAAGACTACTGGTGCATACAGAACATTTTACTTACATTTCATCATTTTGGTATATTTCACAACATCTTGTTTCATTTCATCTTTTCCAAACAATTTGCAAATTGAATGGCAATGCTGACATTCAATCCAACATGTTTAATCATTACCAAGATCCTCACTATATTTTTGGACCTCGTTCTAACATTGGATTACTACATTTGGCTGCATGACCATTTCATATCATTTGAGCTAGTCAAATATGTACTCACATTACTCATATGTTGCATGCACATGTTGAAAAATAACACAGTACTCTATTATTTGTATTATAAATACAGTTCCAATCTGAAATGTTGTACAATATTTTTCTTAGACTCAAGTTACATACTGTATAGCAAAGAAATTGCATGAAAGAACAACAAATGTAGAACCCACTGATTTCATATATATTGTAAAAACTTAGAGCTGTTTGATTGAACACAAATAGACTTTGAATGTTGCAGTTGAGGTATGAACATACCGACATATGCTGGAACATTGGAATCTAGGTTTCAAGATATATGCTTTGAGTCAATGGTCCTATGTACCCTAGCCATAAAATATGTAGTCTTCAAAACTAAAGAATACAGAAATAAGTAGCATTTTTAATGAAAGATATCAGTGACCTTGAATAGTTTCTATTTTCTGTTGTTAAAATTTTATCACCTTCTAGAATCTACAGAATTCCTTCTTGGGACACACAATATGGATTCTAATAAATCTAAAAATTTTAACTGCTTTCCTATCAATTAAGTTTCTTTATGTTGGAGAATGAACAGGTAGAAGAACGAATAACCTCATCTATATCCAATATTGGATAAAGATACTGTTTCATAAAAGACAACGAAGTGAAGAGTTTTCTAACTAAGAATCCACTAGAGAACCATTACCTGGTGTTTTCATGATTGATGGTAACTATAAAAGGATAACTGTAGCAACAATATATTAATTAGTAAGAACATTTTAACCAGAGGTTCAAACTGCTCATAAGTGAAGGAGTTTTGCCCTAGAATAAATTACTGTATGGTCATGACAGTGGTCTAATGTAGCAGAAGGCCAAAGCAAGAATGCTTACCCCTTCCTGCTTCTTCCTCAGCCCTAATTGAAACTCCCCTTCCTGTTTGCATGTGCAGAAAATTCCAATCAGCTCCTTGCACATCACCAATGCCTACCCTAAGCACCACCCCCTGCCAGAGGATATATATGTATATCCCATGCCCCACGTTCCAGTCTTCCAGAATGCCAGGTTGCCTATAAATATGGAGTTCTCTCCATGTCCTCAGAATAAAGGCTACTTTTTACCTATATTTTCTCTCTTATTGCACTGAAAGCCTAACATAATGGTGCCATGTGACTCGGATGGCAGAGTATGTTAGCTCCAAGCTGGGGCTACCCTGCCTGTGAACCACCATTTTTTTTTTCCTTAGGTACTGCTTACTTGCTGCCACTAATCTTCATGCAGCAGCACCCTTTCTCACTCATCAAAGGTGAGCTACTGCTCAGGGTTTTCTGTTTCTGTTCCTAAAATCTGCAAGCTTGCCAGTCAGAAAACCTATCCTTACCATCCTGGGACAGAGATACCAGTTTTCACAATCCTCAGGCCATATAGCCTGAGACAAAACTGTTAATTTTGTTCCCTGGGAGCCTGCTTCAAACTCTTCCAGTGATGGCCAGGAGAATGGGTTTTGGGACTTCCTGTGTCACGCTCTCAAAATGTGTGATGACTTTTTTTGATAGATGTGACCCAAGACAGCTTCCACGTTCTTTGAAGGAGAGCTAAAGCTCTTATGTCCCAAGGCAAAGTTGTTCTCTCAGGTCACTTATAATTTGGTCCTGGGGGCCATTTCCTGTCCCCCAAAAAACACACCTCTGAGGTGCCTGGTTCATGACCTTGGTGATCTTGGCCTTAAGAAAGCTATAAAGCACCAAAAAGCTAATCTTTATTTATGCATTTCTCACAATGGCAGCAAGTTGACAAAAACCCATCAATTTTAGGCCTTTTTTTTTTACTCTGAGGTTATGTCTTTCTCTCACTCAGTCTTGCATAATGGCCCAAATACTTCTGGCTTGCTCTGCTCCACCAGGAACTCTCCCCTGTATCTCCCAGACCAAATCCCACAGCTTTCTCAGCCAGAGGTTCCTGTACCCTCTGTGCTATCCACTCGCAGCTCAAGTGGAGGACAGCTGGCATCTTGAGGCCCTCCACCACGTGCCAGTGTGCTGCCATCTTGCACTCCCTCACTGTGTTACTGACAACAGCTATGCTGCTGTGAGTCACATGGTAACCCGCCAACAGCCTGTGTTTCCTTGTCAAAAAGTGACAAGTGGCTGTTTTATAAATAATCATTGGGTAACTGCCAGATGGTTGGCCACCCGGTGGCCATCTACTCCACAGCCTTCTCAGCCTCAGTCTCTACTCCCAGTTCAGGAACAGGTTGGTCCTGAGAGATTAATTAATATACGTCTCTTTCTCTCTTTCTGACCTATCTCAGATTAGCCATAAATTAGGTTCTTTTTCTGCTATTCTTATTTCAAGAGATTTCCATTAATTAATCTCAAAAAAGGTTCATACTAGTCTATTTATTATAGCTCAAATTGGCCAAATATATTTGAGTGCACTCTGATTTTGTAACATGTTTGTCAGTCTATGTATCTATTGACTGTTTACAGATCGTCTGTCCACCTTTGTCCATTTGCTGTTTGTTTTTATTTGAGCTCAACAATTTTTTCCTCCTTTTTTACATTTTCAGATCATTTAATCAAGGTTTATTTGGGTTATACATTTAAAAAGCATGCTTCCACCTAGGTTGCAACTGGTCAAAATGATGCTAAAACTGGCTAAACAAAATCCCTTGGAGTGAGGAGACATTGGACAGAACTTCAGTTGATGAATAAGAAAGAGGCCACCTGGTAATTTTAACCAGCTCTTGTTCATTAATTGGTGGCCCCAATAATTTCCATAGCCTTATGGGAGACACCCCAACTAAAGTTCATATGGCTGAGACAATTCATAGTTGCTGATCTGATGGTATATTCATGCTCTCAAATGTAAAATTAAGACTGTTTATGATGACAAGTGTTTTCTTTCAGATCCAGACATCTGTCTTTTCCTTGTGCTCCAGCCAGGAGATTCAGGTCAGACCAACACAAGGTCACCAGTCAAGTAATATTTTTAAACAAAAATTTATGCAGTGTATATGTATGTTATACTTAGAGATGCTTAAATAGTGAGCAGTCCAAACAATGTCACAAATTTCTTCAGTTCCCAAATAGTAAAAACACTCATGGTTAGTAAAAAATAATAGTCCCATTTAATGATCTATGTTAAGCTTACTGCCTCTACTGCACTGTACTGTTATCAAACTTCTAGATGTTCAACAACTAAAATTAAGAGATAAGTATAAATTCCTTTTGGGTTTCTTTTGCTGATGCCCACCAGATCTTTTCCAGAAAAAGATTATAGGATACATATTGGGGCCATAATTAACTATACTCATCTGGCATTAAATGATACTGCAGCTGATCTCTCTCTCCTAAATAAAATGGTAAAATTAATAAAACAGGCCATCCTCCAAAAATCAGATGGCATTAGACATTCTAACAGCACAGGAGATACTTATAAAATTGTAAAACCTAGATGTGTGTATGACAAACAAATAACATGTCAATTTCTAAAATTCCCTAGATCTTATCCTTATCCTCCTTATGGGAAGCAATTACTAAAATTATACTAACAAATACCCTGTTGATCCTATTATTTGACTCCTGCATGCTTAATTGATTGTTTGCCTTTGTCTCTTTTAGACTTAAAGCTATACAACTACCCAAGGTAAAAACCAGATATCTTGTAACTATAAAAGAGACAGATACCTCCCTCTGTGGGCCAGATCCCAAACTTGGCCCTCAAACCCTACAGGGAGACCTTCTTAATGTGGCTTTTTACATTTTCAACAACAGAGATAAAAATCAAAAGGAAAAATAACAATATGATCTTTTAGCAGTGACACTTGGAGCTCTGAGACAGGTAAACTGAGACAAGGTGAAGCTGCCTGAGCTCCTGGACCATGCTGCAAGTGCAACAAAGGAGGAGATTGGGCAAGAGAGTGTCCCAATCCTGGCATTCCTCTGGGACCTTGCCCCTATTGCCATCTTAAGGGCCATTGGAAGAGTAACTGTCTTAGCTGCCAGAGAGTGAGTAAGCCATCCTCTAACGCCTTGTCCTTACAGGAGATTTCATCACCACCAGATCGATAGCTCACTGATCTAGTTGGACCTGCTGCTGAAGACTGATAGGGTTTGGGGTCCACAGCCCCCCATTAAGATATTCTTCTCAGAGCCCCAAGTCCACTAGAGATCTCAGGTAAGACATTCTATGTACTTGTAGATGTAGAGGCCATACAGAGTGTTCTTCCTGAGTTTTCAGGCCCTTGTATTAAGTCCTCAGTCTCTGTAGTGGGTGTTGACAGCCAACCTATGCAGCCTTTGCAGACAGGGCCTATTCCATGCAGGTTCCAAGCTCTTTTCTTTACCCATAGCTTCCTAATAATTCCAACATATCCCACACCCCCTTTAGGTAGAGATCTTCAAAAGCTTAACTTCCCCTTTACTTTCTCCCTCCCCACAGCTCTCTGTCCTCCAGACCCTCTCACAGCACACTGCAAAGCTATCCCTTCCTCTCCCTTCTTCTCTGATCAATCCCATAGTTTAAGACACCTCTAATACCACCTTCTCTACCTATGCCATGTTTATTTTAATTCACCTTAGGAATCCTTCAATTTTTCCTTGCATTCCCCAATATCCCATAGCTCCCAAACATTTACAGGGACTTAAACCTATAATCAAGTGCCTTTTAGAAAATGGTTTTCTTAAACCTACCATTCACCCTATGATACTCCTGTTCTCCCAGTACTCAAATCTGATGGGTCTTATCATCTAGTGCAGGACCTTAAGGCATTCAGTAACGCTGTTACCCCAATCCACCCAGTGGTGCCAAACCCTTATACCATGCTCTCTCATATCCCTCCTCCACCACTCACTTTACAATTGTAAATCTTAAAAATGCCTTTTTTTCCCATCTCCCCTATACCCTAATTGTCAGGATTCCTTTGTGTTTATATAGACTGACCCAGACATGCTGAGGTCTCAACAACTTACAACTGTCATCTCTATAGTAAAACCTCTCCTCAGGGACACATACCACCCCCTTCCTTTGCTATTCATAAATTTCACAGACACACCCCTGGTCAGGACTGGCAAGTAGATTTTACATACATACCCTGCCACAAAACTCTCAAATATCTTCTCACCTTTGTACTTTTTCACGATGGATAAAACCCTTTCCCACAACCAGGTTAACTGATGATGTAGTTACTAAAGTTCTGTTACAGGAAATCATCCCAAAGACTACAACCAAGGTGAAACAGCCCCTACCTGATCTTCTTGGCAGTCCCTATCTGGTCTTCTTGGCAACACCAATAGCAGTCAAAGTTGATGGACTACCATCCTGGTTCCACATCACACAAACAAGAGGTGCACTCCCAACCTTGAATCCATCCTGAGTGGTCATCTCATCTTCTATCACCCACCCATCTCCGTCTCACCAAGGCCTCACAGCCACAGCTCTCAGGTAAGTCATGTTTTCTTATCAGGCTTTATATTTCTCATGCTTCTTATTCTTTCCAGCTCACTCATGGACTAGAGACAAGCCCTACCTACCTACACTCTTATTTTTTACCCTTTCAGATAGAAAAATAATTACCTCTAATAACTTCACTCCTCCTAACCCCACACTTATTTTTCAAAATTCTACCTCACCGTGGTCCTGATGAAATGACATATGTAAATCAAAGACATTTTTTCTTCTACTTCCCCTTGGTCCTTAAATATGATAGTGGCCTGCCTCCTCATAGCACCTTGCCTCTTTGTTTTTCCAGTCTAAGATGAGGGCTTTCACCAATGATGGAATTGTCCTGGCTAAAACACCTGGTACCAGCTTCTACATTGGCATCAACCACCATCCTATCAACCTTCCTAAACCCCAATACAGCACTCCCTTTCAGCAGGAAGTAGTAAGAGAGAGAATTTGCCCTTTTCCTATCAGTAAAAAGATGGGAATGAAATAATTTTTCTTCTGTTTCCAGATCAATTTTAGGAATATTTTCTCTAGATGTGTAAGCTATGTTAATGATATTTTGATTGAGATTGCATTGAATCTATATACTAGCTTTGGGAGTATGGCCATTTTTACAGTGTAGGTTCTTTCTAAGGAACAGCAAGGAATATCCTTTCATTTTCTAGTATTCTCTTCAATCTCCTTTTTTAGAGTAGTATAATTTTCAGCATATAGGTCTTTTACATTCTTGGTTAGGTTGATTCCTAGGTATTTCATTTATTTAGATGCTATTGTGAAAGGTGATATTTCCACAATTTCTCTCTCAGTGAGTTTTTTGTTTGTGTACAGGAATACTATTGATTTTTGAGTGTTTATTTTGTATCCAGCTATGCTGCTGAATTTGTTTATTACCTCAAGTAGTCTTTTAATGGAGTTTTTGGGTCTTCTATATAGCGTATCATGTCACCTGCAAATAGTGATAGCTTAACCTCTTCCTTTCCTATCTCTATTCCTTTTATATCTCCCTCTTGTCTATTTGAACTATACTGAATAGGAGTGGTGATAGTGGACATCCTTGTCTTGTTCCTGATTTTAGAGTGAAGGCTTTCAGTTTTTGTCCATTTAGTATAATGTTGGCTGTTGGGTTGTCATAAATGGCCTTTATGAGATTGAGGGACATAAACCATGTATTCTGACATTCTGTAGGGTTTTTTATCATGAAAAGGTGTTAGGTTTTATCAAAAGCTTTTTCTGCATCTATTGAGATGATCATTTGATTTTTATTTTTGGTTCTGATGATGTACTGTATTACATTTATTGATTGGCATATGTTGAAGCATCCCTGCATTCCTGGAATAAATCCCCCTTGGTCATGTGTATAATCTTCTTGATGATTTGCTGCATTCTATTTTCCAGTATTTTCTTGAGAATCTTTATTAGTGAGAGTGGTCTATAGTTCTCCTTTTTTGTTGGGTCTTGCTTTGGTTTTATTATCCGAGAGACACTTGCCTCTAAGAATGAGTCAGTAAGGATAGTTTCCCTTTCAATTTCATTGAAGAGTTTAAGGAACATTGGCATTAAATCTTCTCTAAATTTCTTATAGAATTCAGCCATGAATCCATCAGGACCTGGGCTTTTCTTTGTTTGTAAGTTTTTAATCATGTTTTTGATTTTGGTAGCTGATATTGGATTATTCAAAATTGTTATATCTCCTTGATTGAGCTTTGGTAGTTCATATGTTCCTAGAAATATGTGTGTGTCCTCTGCGTTTTCCATCCTATGTGAGTAGAGATTTTCAAAGTAGGTGTTCATGATATTTTGAATTTCTATGGGATCTGTAGTAATTTCCTTCTTTTCAGACCTTATTGCATAGATTTGAGTTTTTTCTTTCTTTGTCATGATAAGGTTGGCCAGGGGTTTATCAATTTTGTTTATTCTCTCAAAAAACAAGCTCTTTGATTCATTAATTCTTTGTATTGTTCTTTTAGTTTCAGTTGCATTAATTTCTGGTCTAATCTTTAGAATTTCCTCTTTTCTATGAGCTTTGGGTTTGACTTTCTCTTCCATTTCTAGAAACTTGAGATGTAGCATTAGGTTAGTTATTTGTGTTCATTCCATTTTCTTGATGTGACTTTTTATTGCTATATATTTCCCTTTGAGGACTGCTTTCATTACATCCCATAGGTTATGGTATGTGGTACCTGCATTTCCATTGCATTGTAGGTATTGTTTTATTTCTATTTTAATTTCATCTGTAACTTGGTGGTTATTCACAAGATTGTAATTTAATTTCCATTTATTTATTCAGGTTTTGCAGGTTTTTTGCCATTGATTTCCAATGTTAGTGCTCTATGATCAGATATTATGCATGGGAGAATTTTGCTCCCTTTGTTTTTAGTTAAGAATGCTTTATGGGTTATTATATGGTCTATTTTGGAAATGTTCCATGTGAGACTGAGAAGAATGTATATTCTGATGTGGTTGGGTGGAACACTCTGTAAACATCCACTAAGTCCATTCACTCTAGGTATAATTGAGTTCTGTTATTTCTTTGCTGCATTTTGTCTAGCTGATCTATCTCTTTGTGACAGTGGAATGTTAAGCTCTCCTATTACAATTGTGTTCTTGTGCATTTGGTTTTTCATGTCTATTAGTATTTGTCTTATGTAGTTGGGTACTCCTATATTTGGTGCATATTTATTTATAATTGTTAGTTCTTCCTCTTGTAGTTTTCCACTTACAAGTATGTAATGGCCTTCCTTATCTCTTTTAATCATTTTAGGTTAGAAGTTCACTTTTTCTTCAAACAGAATAGCTCTCCCTGATGTTTTCTGAGTTCCTGTTGCATGGAATACTTTTTTTCCATCCTTTGCTTTTAATCTGTAAGCTTCTTTTTGAGTCAGATGTGTTTCATGTATACAGTCTGTTTTGGGATCCTGTTTCTTGATCCATTCTGTCAACCTGTTTCTTTTGATAGGTGAATTGAGCCCATTTACATTTGTACATATCACTGATATATACTGGCTTGACTTTGTCACGTTGTGTCCCTATTGTTGGTTTCCTGCTTTTCTCCCTTGTTTAATTTCTTGTCGAACCTGGTAGTTTCTTTCTGTTGTTGTTCTGGAGATTGTGGTCATTTTTATCTCTATGAAGCATGTCTTTCAGTACTCTTTCTAGGGTTGGTTTGGTGGACATGAACTTCTTCAGTTGTTCTTTGTCATGAAAGTATCTTGTTTCTCCATTAAAAGACAGTTTTGCTGGGTACATCAGTCTGGGTTGAAAGTTGTTTTCTTTTAGTGCTTAGAATACTTCACTCCAAGTTTATCTTAACTTGAAGGTTTGTGCTGAAATGTCTGCTGTGATTCGAATAGGCTTTCCTTGGTAAGTGAGTTGTGTCCTTTCTTTATAGAACTCTGCTTTTAGGTTGTATGTCTGGGATCTTAATTTTCATATGTGTGTGTGTAGATTTATGTTTGTTTTGACTATTTGGCCTTCTGTATGTCTCACTTATTTGTATATCAGTTTTTCCCCATGTTTGGGAAATTTTCTGCTATTGCTTTTGTGAATATTTAGTTATGTCATTTCATTGACTCCTGCATCTTCACTGACTCCAACTAATCTTATATTGTTTCTCTTATATTGGCATCATCTTGAAGCTGCTGGATTATCATTTCATGCTGCTTTGTTCTTTTTATAAGTTCTACACTTTCATGATTGCTATCTGCTATGCTATTCTCTAGTACTAAAATTCTATCTTCAGCTTCATTTAAATGGTTTTACCATCTTTTAATAGAATTTTTTGGTTCTTGGATATATCTTTGAATTTGTTTTATGGATTCTCCTTGTTTTCTGCCTTGTTCATTCAAAGTTTCCATCAATTTCCCCTGCTCCTGTATTTGTTTTTAATCTGTTTCTTCTCTAGCTATGTTGAACAACTCATTTACTAAGGTTGTTATTTCTGTCTTTATGTAAGACATTATTGCTAATTTGATTTCCTCTATAGCCTCATAGATTGTTTCTTTATTTCATTTGCTATCCTTTCATAGGTGTCTGGTGTATGACTTTTAAAGTACTCTATTTCAATGTTGCCTGTACTTGCTCCTGATGGACTATTTGTTTGAGATTGCATTTTGCCTTTTTGTTTTGTCATTTTCACTTTTTAAGTAAATATTTGGTCTTCCAGTCCCAACAGTTTAAACTGTCCACAGTGTGAATTTTAAGGTCCTACTGTGTGATTAATATTTGTCCAATTATGGGTACCACAATGAAGAGGAGATCCAGTCACCTGAATTCCTTCTACAAGGCCTGTTGGTTGAGTCCTATATTCATTCAGGGCTAACTAGCCTAGAAGTATTGATGTAGGTCAACAGTTCCTGCTGTTATTATATCTTCAGGTTGTTGCAGGTTACCATATCTCCCTGTGTAAAGTGTTTGTGTCAGCTGAGACTGTACTGTGTCACTGGGGGGTCTCATAAGCTCTTTTAATTTTCTCTAAGTTGGGGGAAGCCTTATTGGTGCACTCCTTAACTGTCTGATGTTCTCTGTGTGGAGAAGGGGATTACCCACTCTCTTGCCAGGTTCACCAAGGTCTTACAGTTGGAGGGAGTTTCACTTCTGCTCCTATTTACCCACTGCAGACCTGTATTTCAGGGGCAAACTCACCACACTGACTGGAGCCTGCTGAGGTCTTCTGTTTGGATGAGGGGTTCCTGAGTCTCTCATCTAGCCAGCACAGTAATCTGCTGTAGTAAAATGTTCTGGGAGAAAGGGTTGGATCCAAAGATCAACCACAGTACTAGGTCCAGGAGGTGGGTGGGTTCCCCAATGGGTGAGCCTACAGCTGTAGTTAGGGTGGCATCCCAGGTGTTCTGGGCTGAGGGGCAAATCCATGGGGACAGTCTTCAACCTTTATTTTCTATATAATCAAGTCCAATCTACTTAATCAACTCTAATCTAATTTGCTGCAATGTCTTAATAAATCTCATTATCAGTCTTCCATATACCTGTGACTCTTTCATCCCTCCTTTATTTTTCAATCCTAGTCCAACAGTTTTTACTCTCAAATAATTTTTCAGGAGGCAGGTACTAGAGATTGAACTCAAGGTCCTGCCCATGCTTCATAAACATACTGAGTTGCATGCCAGCCCTTTAAATATCTTTTAAATCCTTCCTTTATCTAGATTTAAATTACCATTTTATTGCTTTGCTTTCATTTTACACATTTTTTCATCTTGACAATTAAGGTTTGGTGAATCATATATTTTCCCCTTTCTACCCTAAGTATAGGCCTTTCTATATTTTGCTTCTAGAGATAACTATCTAAAGATCAAATATGTTCTAGTGACTTCACACTTAATCCTTTGGTGAATTGATCAAGGGAAAATTCTTGATGTTCCACATCAGAAGCCATAAAACTCACAGAAAAGGTTGCAAAGTTTGGTTTCAGGGTTATTTTCGTACCAATTTTAGGGAATGAATATATTATGCAATTACTGCTTAATTTAAAAGATTGCTTTTTGATGAAAAATCTTAGTAAAATAGAAATTATCAAACAAGATTAAATTCAGGATGCCTTTAAACAATTATTGATTATGTGTGAAACATTAAAATTAGGCCACAAAGAAGGAAGCTGCTAGTACTATGGTATAACAAGGTATTTTATAGTTGTCAAGAGATGAATTCAAGTAATAGCATTAAAGATAGTGTAGTGAAACTGTAATCATTGATTTTCAAATTACATCATAGTCTAGCTCAAAAACATAGTACAATTGAATGGAAAACATTGTCTAATAAAAAATTTAAGTGAATATAAAAACCAATAGTGCTTCCACCTTTTAGTTAACTGAGTAATGTAAAAAAGAGATGTCATGTGTAATGGAAATACATACATTCTATTGAAAAATATATAAATGTTTCTGATATATTTGAAACTCGAATAAAATGGGAGATCAAACTGTTAATAGAAAAGGAACACTTGAAGTTTTAAAAATACCAATTCTCACTGAACTTGTCCATGGATTAAATGCAGGAATCCTCAGCAGTGCAACAAAAATCTGTTAGAACAACACAAAATAATCCAAAGTCAATTTCAAAACTCAGGAAAATTTGAAAGGGAAACTTAAAGGGAGTTAAGAATGAGAAGTCAATATTTCTATAAAATGAATCAGGATGTATTATAAACATATAGTAATTAAACAATTTTACTGAACTCCACAAAATATGGTAAACAGGGCATTATGAATTTGTAGGAAAATAATGGACTGTCTAAATAAGAATAGTACTTAATAGTTTAACTTGTATACCAACATTGGAAGCATACACAAATGTATTTGTGTGCATTACCATATGGCTTTTGGCAAAATAAGATGTGGAGATTTGGAAGATTTTAATATAACAATGTAATTATAATTTTTTAATAAAGTGTGAATTTTTTGAAGTGTAATGTTTAAAACAAGGTTAAGAAAGTTTTCTCAGTTGACTTTATCTTCAGAAACTAGTTCTATTTTACATGATTTCCTACATGGAAAGTTTAAACCTATTATTTTGTGGGTCAATGGCATCTCAAGTGATGAAATGTCAAGTGAACACTTTACTCTAAAATTCAGTGAAGTAACAGGCATAAAAATCCTTAACTAGGACACAACAATACTTTGTTATGGAACTGTATCAAAAGGAAATACATAGACAAATTGAAAAATGCAATTATAGAATTACTTTGCTTTATGTCTATTACATATAATACTAAGTGGAAACATGTTAAATACTTGAGGAAGACTGACTTGGCCAGTAAATGAATGAATTCAGGTAATTTAGGCTTTACAAATAATTGTTAAATTAATATTAGCTAGTAAGAAAAGAGTATCCATGAATCGAAGGAATAATTATAAAATATAAATCAGTTTATTTTGAGATATAAAAGTATTTTTCTAGAGTAAATACACAGGATTAATTAAAATATTCTACATCTAGTGAGATTTAGGTAACTTTATGCCTGTTTCTTTCCCCAAACTTGATCTGTTCTATACTTAGAGATAAAATTTATTGGTTTTCTAGTTAAAAATCATGATACATCAAAATCATGTAGGGAAAAAGAAAACTCATGGGACTAATTTCCAGTGTACAATATAATGCAATGTTATAGCATATAGTAAGTGTTAAAGAATGTTATCCATCACACTAAAGTTGATTATATTCAGGAAAAAGGCCTAGAGGTTTTCAGATTAGGAGCACTGAACTATTCTGGCAGAAATCAAGATAGTATATTTTTTGACATTTTATCAGTAGGAATGGAATTAACAAGATACAAGCATTGATTTTCATTTTTAGGATCCTAACCTTCAGAGACAAAGGGAATGGAAGAGTCAAAAGATTTCACATACCACTTTAAATGTCATTAATGCTTTGTAGATGATTTTGAGCTCATTTCATAATACATTTTTTAATTCTGGAGATAAGACCAGTTTGATATATAACAACTTAAGTGATGATCACTCAACTAAGGGTATTAATAAAATAAAAAGTAGACCAATGGAAAAATAATTCATAGTGAGCAAAAAAGCATATAGGAGTGTAACAATAGAACCTGAAGTTGAAAAATAGAGTAAGCATAGTACCTATTTGTACAGGCACAGAATTTACTGTCAGTGCTTCAAGAACTGAGAAACACAGAAAGACTTACTCCTTTTTAAATTCATCCTGGCATATAAATAGTTTTTATTTTTATGAATGCAATCAATTAAGAGGGCTGGGAATAATGACCACTATCAACTCTATTACTTGAGAAACTAGGTCTTCCATTCACAGTGTTTCCCAAATGTATCATCAAATGTTGAATAGGATAACAGGGAAATAGATCTATTTCACAAGATGAGCAGTATTTACGTGACTCTGATAGCATTTTCTTAAATTTAGGATTAGATGAATTATTGAGAGTTGTCAAAATCAGTAATTACATCCTTTTGGAGTCAATACTGAGTTAAAGACCATCTGTTACAAAGTTCCATAAATTTTCCAGTCCATTCATGTTTATTTCTAATAATATGTTAGTGTTTGAGAAATATGAGTGTTTAGAATAGAGTAAAAATAAACTAAAATTTTTCACTTGCACTTTTAATACATAAAATTTTTCTATCTGGAATTTTTGTCTTGGTTTGAGGAAAAAAGAAACTGTATGAATATTTTGAATTATATATTAATGGGGAATAATAATTCTTTTATATATTTTTCTTTTTTATTTTAAAGAGAATAAAACACAAGGGGCTAGAACAAAGCAAGTCAGAACAGAACAATTTAAGCAACACAGCACTTCACAACAAGACAACCGGATATTAACAGTAGCGACCATAATTTTTTTTTCTTTGAAATAGTTGAGCATAGCTTCACACACAATAATATCAAACATAATAAAATAGTATAAAACCATTCAAGAGAATGAAAGTATTACAGAACATTCAAAACCAAATAACAGAAAATGAACAATGGCTCCTATAATATCTCATTTTCCATAAAACATTTGTTGATACTATCACACATATTAAAATCCAATAAGACAAACAAGATAGAACCAATGGAAACAGAAGAACAAAGGCATAGTAGGACTTCAAAGCAAGATGATATTAAGTCAGCAATGGCTGCCATAATGTTTTGTTTTCTTCAAAGTAGCTGTTCATACCATCGCACATAATAAAATCATACAAAACAGAATAAAACCATTCCAACCAATGAATCAAAATATTATAAGACTGGAAAGCAATGTAATGGAGAACGATGGTTACCATAAAATCTTATGTACTCTTACCATTTCATACACTAGGGAAACTATACAATATTTATACATGTGAGTTTGATTTATTTCACTTATGAATATGGTCTTGAGTTGCATCCATTTATTTATAAATATCTCAATGTGATTATTCTTTATAGGTGATCAGTACTCCATTGTATAAAAAACTACATCTTTTTTATCCATTCCTCAGTTGATGGGCATTTAGGTTGTTTCCAAGATCTGGCTGTTACAAATTGTGCTGCTATAAACATGGATTCACATATATCACTGTGGTATGATGTTTTCAGTTCTTCTGGGAATATGACCAGAAGTGGAATAGCTGGGTCAAATGGGATTTCCAATCCCAGCTTTCTTGAGTAATCTCCAGACTGACCTCCACAGTGGTTGCACCAGTCTACACTTTCACCAACAGTGCAGAAGAGTTCCTTTTTCCCCTCAGCCTCTCCAGCATTTGTTGTTGGTAGTTTTCCTGATCTTGACCATTTGTTCTGGAATGAGATGGAACTTCAGTGTGGTTTTAATTTGCATTTCCATAATGACTAATAATGTTGAACATTTTTTCATGTTTTTATTTGCCATATGTATTTCTTCATCTGAGAACTGTGTATTCATCTCAGATGCCCGTTTTTGGATTGGGTGTTTGAATTTCGGGGGTCTGATTTTTTTTTAAATCCTTTATATGTGTTAGACAGAAGTTCTTTGTCTGAAAGACAGTTCATTAAGATTTTTTTCCCAATTTGTGGGTTTTATTTTCACTATGCTGAAGATTTCTTTCCACATGCAGAAATTCTTTAATAAAACGTGATCTCAGCTATTGATTCAGGGAAGTATTTCCCATGTGGTTTGATTCTTGTTCATGAATTCTCTACTTATCCCTATGTCTTCAACGGATTTAGTGTTTCTGCTTTAGTATTTAGATCTTTGATCCATTTACACTTTAGTGCATGGTAATAGGCATGGGTCTAGTTTTAGTTTTTGGCCTATGGAGAGGCAATTTTTCCAGCACCATTTATTAAAGAGACTATCATTCTTCCAGTGAATGTGTTTGGTCTCTTTATCAAAGACAAAGTGGTTGAATATGTTTGTAGTTGTAGTTGTATCTTCTAGTCTATTCCATTGATCTTCAGGTCTGTTTTTATTCCAGTACCATGTTAATTTTATTACAGTAGCTTTGTAGTAAGTCAGGGATTCTGATGCCTCCTGCCTTGCCTTTGTTGCTTAGAATTGCCTTTGCTGCTTAGAATTGCCTTTGCTGATTTAGGTCTCTTCTGGTTCCAGATGAATTTTAGGAGTGATTTCTCTAGATCTCTGAGGTATGTTAGTGCTATTTTCATTGGGATTGCATTAAATCTGTATAACAATTTTGGGAGAGTGGCCATTTTTTGCAATATTTATTCTTCCTATCCATGAACAAGGGATGTCTTTCCATTTTCTGAGGTCCTCATCGATTTCTTTTTTCAGGGTGTTATAATTTTCCCCGAATAGATCTTTTACTTCTTTCATTAGATTAATTATTAAGTATTTCTTTTTTTTTGGATACTATTGTGAAGAGTGTGGCTTCTCTTATTTCCTCTCTCAGTGATTTTTTTGTTAGTGTATAGGAATGCTATTGAATTTTGAGTGTTGACTTTGTATCCAGCTACATTACTGAATTTATTTATATAATTTATGTCTTGGAGTCTTTCAATGGAGTTTTGGGGGTCTTCTATGTAGAGTATAATGTCATCTGCAAATAATAATTTAAGTTCTTCTTTTCCTATTCTTGCTTCTTTTATTTCTCTCTCTTGTCTAACTGCTCTGGCTAGTATTTCCAGTACTATGTTGAATAGGAGTTGTGATAATAGGCATCCTTGTCTTGTGCCTGATATTAAGGTAAAGGCTTTCAGTTTTTGGCTATTTAATATGATGCTGGCTATTGGTATGTCATAGATGGCCTTTATCATATTGAGGTAAAGACCATCTATTCCAATTCTCTATAGGGTTCTTATCAAGAATAAGTGTTGGGCCTTATCAAAAGTTTTTAATTCATTTGTAGAAATAATTGTGTGATTCTTATTTTTGGCTCTATTGATATGGTGGATTACATTTATTGATTTATGTATGTTGAACCACCCCTGCATTGCTGGGATGAACTCCATTTGGTTGTGGTGTTTAATTTTCTTGATGATTTGCTGCATTCTGTTTGCCAATATTTTATTGAAAATTTTTGCATCTATGTTCATTAGGGAGATTGGCCTGTAGCTCGCTATTTTAGTTGGGTCTTTCTTAGGTTTTGATTTTAAGGTAATATTTGCTTCCAGGAATGAGTTAAGAAGAATTACTTCCCTTTCAATTTCATTGAAGATTTTGAGGAGTGTGAGCATTAGGTCTTCTTTGTATTTCTTGTAGAATTCTGCAGTGAATCCATCTGGGCCTGGGCTCTTCTTTGTTGGCAAGGATTTAACTACATTTTCAATTTTGTTAATAGAAATTGGGTTATTCAGCAGTGTTACATCTTCTTGATCCAGGTTTGGTATTTCATTTGTTTTTAGAATCTATCCATTTCTTCTGTGTTATGGAACCTATGAGAGTAGAAGTTTTCAAAATTGGTGTTGATGATCTTCTATATTTTCAGAGTCTGTAGTGATTTCACCCTTTTCATTCCTTATTGCATGAATTTTAGATGTTTCTTTCCTTTTTTAACAAAGTTGGTTAGGGGCTTATCAATTTTATTTATTCTTTAAAAGAACAAATTCTTTGATTATTTGTGTTGTTTTCTTAGTCTCTATTGCATTGATTTCTGCTCCGATCTTTATAGATTCCTCCCTTCTTTTGGCTTTGGGCTTGACTTGCTCTTCTTCTTCTAGATGTTTAAGGTGTAGCATAAGGTTGTTTATTTGTGTTCATTCTGTAAGAGTGTATTATTCAATTTCCATGTGTTTGTAGGGATTTTGCAGTTTCTTTTATCATTAATTTCTAGTTTCATGGAGCTATGTTCCAATAACATGCATGAGATAATTTCAATTCTTTTACATTTACTTAAGTATGTTCTGTGGGCTAGGATATGGTCTATTTTAGAGAATGTCCCATGTACTGCTGAGAACAATGTATATTCTGATGTTGCTGGGTGGAATGCTCTGTATACATTTACTAAGTCCACTTGTTTACAGTTATGATTCAGTTCTATTATTTCTTTGCTGATTTTCTGTCTAGTTGGTCTGTCCCTTTGTATCAATGGCATGTTAAAGCCTCCTCTTATAATTTTGTTATTGTTTGTTAGATTTTTTATTTCTGTTAATACTTGCTTTGGGGGCTGGGGATTTAGCTCAGTGGCATAAGTGCCTGCCTTACAAGCATGTGGCCATGAGTTATATCCCTGTTGCTGCCAAAAAAAAAAAAAACTTGCTTTGTATAGCTGGATGCTCCTGAATTTGGTGCATAGATATTTAAAATTGTTCTCTCTTCCTCATGAAGTTTTCCCCTAACTAGTACGTAGTGACCTTCTTTATCTCTTTGGATCGTTCTTGGTTTGAAGTTCACATTGTCAGCAAATCGAGTAGCTACCCTTGCTTTTTGGGGGCTTCCTGTTGCATGAAGTATTGTTTTCCATCCTTTGACCTTCAGTCTATGAGTTTCCTTTTGGGTTAGATGGCATATGGTTGGATGTTGTTTCTTGATCCATTCTGCCAGTCTGTTTCTTTTAATTGGTGAATTGAGGCCATTTACAGTAATGGTTAAAACTGATATATTGATTTATTTTTGACATGTTATCTTTCTGCTGTTGCTTATTTACCTTTCTACTCTGTTTAATTGTCTGTCTTGCTTAGTGGTTTTTTCCTATGTCTATCTAGAATGTCTTTCAGTATTCTTTGCAGAATTGTTTTGGTGATCATGAAGTTCTCCAGCTGTTCTTTGTCATGGAAATATCTTATTTCTCCATCCATTTTGAAGAACAGTTTTGCAGGTTACATCAGTCTGAGTTCAAAGTCATTTTCCTTTAGGATCTGAAATACTTCACTCCATGTTCTCTTGACTTCATTGTTTGTGTTGAGAAGACTGCTGGGATTCTAATCGGTTTTCCTTTATAGCTGATTTGTCTTTTCTGTCTAACAACTTTTGATATTCTTTTCTTATATTGGATTTCTGGCATGTTGATTATTATATGTCTGGGTATAGTTTTATTTTAGTTATAGCTCTTGGATGTTCTATATCCTTCAGTGATCCATATGTCAGTTTCCATTCTCATGTTTGGGAAATATTCAGCTATTACTTCTGTAAATAATCTGTTGATATCATCTGTATTGTCCCCTTCTTTTTCATTTATCCCTATCAATCTTTTGTTGTTTTTCTTTGCATCATCTTGCAACTGTTGAATTGTTATTTCCTGACTCCTTGTTATTTTTAAAAGATCTTTCCTTTCTTGTTCACTAGCTGTAATCTTGTCCTTGATGTCTGAAATTCTATCTTCACTTTTGTTGAGGTGGTTTTGCCAACTATCAATGGAATTTTTTATTTTCTGTATATCTCTTTGAATCTGCTTCATGCATTCTGTTTGTTTCTTATATTGTTCATTCAGAGTTTC
The DNA here is from genome assembly GCA_004027455.1 of Hydrochoerus hydrochaeris. Taxonomy (NCBI): domain Eukaryota; kingdom Metazoa; phylum Chordata; class Mammalia; order Rodentia; family Hydrochaeridae; genus Hydrochoerus; species Hydrochoerus hydrochaeris. The sequence continues at coordinate 5,175 of PVLA01009420.1, read as the reverse complement.
CATCTATTTGCATTGTTCCTCTAATTTTTTTAACTGTGTCTTCTTTAGATGTGTTCAGCATTTCTTTCATTACATTTATCATTTCTTCTTTTACCTGGGAGGTTATTTCTTATTTGTGTCTTTTATAGCTTCTCAAAGTAGTTTCTTTATTTCAGTTGATATCATTTCAGGTGTTTCACATGTATAGCTTAATTTTCTTCCATGTACATGATTCCTTAGGCTTGCTTGGAATGGCCTGGAGGTTTGAGATTGCATTTTAATGTTTCTTTTTGTCATTTTCCTGTATTTCTGGGTTTTGAGAAAGGTTCCAAAGCTTCCTCCGAGTGTGCTGGAAATCACATCATGCACCATTGGCTCCTGGGATTGAATTGAAGTCACTGAGCATGGCCCAGTCAGGCCTGTGGAACCTCCAGTACCTCCTCCAGTGGTGTAGGATGCTGAGCAGGGTCCTAACTGCTGGACGCAATGGTCCAAAGCTCTGTTGGAGCACAAGCATGCTGGAAATCACCTCGCAGGCCCTTAGGTCCCCAGGGTCAATGGAGGTAGTTAGGCATGGCCCAGTCTGGCCCTTGAGACCTCTCATGCTTCCTCCCATGTTTCAGCAAGCTAGTCAGTCTCCTAACTGCTGAGAGTGATGGTCCAAAGCTCTCCCCAAGAGAGCACAAGCACTCTGGGAATCACCTTGTGTACCCTCAGCTCCGGGGGCTCAATGGAGGTGGCTAGGCATGGCCCAGTCAGCCCTGCAGGGCCTCCTGTGCCTTCTCTGTTGATTTGGAAGCTGGGAGGTCTCCTAACCACTGGAAATGATGGTCTCAAACTCTCCCTGAGTGGGCACAAGGACACTGGAACTCACCTCATGTGCCCTCAGCTCCCTGGATTGAAAGGTCACTAGGCATGGTCCAGTCAGGCCTGTGGGACCTCTCATGCCTCCTCCAGTGTTTCATAATAATTCTTTTAGATATTTTTCAAAAAATAAATTTTATTTTATCACCAGGGCTTTTTTTTACTATTTTAGTGAATATTTTCTTTTTCATGAAAGCATCACTAAAATTTTACCTGTCCCTATTTCTCTAACAAGAACTTGAAGCAAAAATTGCACCAGCATCTTTCTTTGTGTATATGATACCCTTTCAAACTCATTTATCTTTCATTTCTACTTGTCTAGTGTTAACTTTCCAAGGGCAGCCCTTCACCCTTCCTTACCATACCTCTCACATCTTCTACTATTACCTAATTATATCATTACAGTGGTGCCTAGGTGTCAATTTGTGTCTGAGAACAACTTGTTTTTTTTTTTTAACCATAGTTTTTGATGATACATCTTCATAAACCTTAAACAGCTGGGTCTTCTTTTAGTAGTTTAATCACAAATTCATTGGTCTCTAAATAAGGCGTTAGGATTAGTTCACATAAAACATGAGTCAAAAGTCATATCAGAAGTTTAAAATATTTCTTGGGGGAATATTTGTGGAAAAAATCTAATAGGAAATAGAAATGGGAATGCAGAGAAAGACCTCCTAACAAACTGTCAGTGTGTTTCTCTAATAAGAAAGACTATTGTCAAGACAACAAAAGGTAACACTTCCTGCTCAGGAAGTGGAACTAAAAGCTTGCACACACTTTGTGGAAATGTGCATTACTACAATCATTTGGGAAAAAGGAGTGTGGACAATGCAAGCTGTTGGCATTAATATGCTGGAGCTCTACACAATCAGAATAAAAGTGATTTAATAGCATATATTCTAAGTACTTTAAAGTGCAAAAAGTCAGCTTAGGAATACAAATATTGCTTGATCTAACTCATATATGGAACCTAAAAATGTTGATCTCACTAAGCTAATGAGTAGAATGGTGGTTATCATAGTCTACAGGGTTAGTGGAGGGGACAGTTGAGGAGAGATGTATCAGTAGGTACTTAGTTATAATCAAGCAGGCTTAACAAATTCTCCTGTGCTATTGGACAGTGGGTGACTAGAGTCAGTGGTAATTTACTGTATATTTAAAGGCTAGAAGAATGACTTTTCAGTCCTTTCAATACAAAGGGATGATATATAGTTGAGCAGGTAAATATTTAGCTGGACTTGAACACTGTGCAAAGAAATGTGGTTCTAAATGGATGTGGAACACTCAAATATTTTTAATATCTTCTCTGCCTAGGCTAGATTTAAGATGAATATATTTTGTTGTAATTTTAGAAATGTGAACAATGAAAACTAAACCAAAGATATTTCATGAGTAGTGTAATCTAGGTAAAATACCTTGGGCAATTTTGGGAAAATATATTTAATAAATTGTGGCAATGATTATTTCTACAGTTGTTTTTGTCAGTATTTTATTGTCTTTTAACATACACAAAGGGATATACCAACAAGTTATTTTCTCTGAAAGTACTAAGAATTTGATATTATCATTTTAAACATTTTTGTAGTGGAAAACAAAAAGATCACACATCTCAAAACCTAAAGAAGTGAGTCATATATGCAGATTATTTAAAGGGCAAAGAGTGCTAAAGTGGGCCACACAGTGAATTTAATGATTACATGAGACATCTAATTATTATCCCTTGAACTCATATGATATCAGTTTCTTTATTGTATTCCTAATATCTTTATTTCTCAGTGTGTAAATGGATGGATTCAGAAGAGATGTGATTATTGTGTAAAGTACAGCAAGAAACTTGTCCACCCAAGCAATTCTGACAGGGCACAGAGAGATAAAATGCAAGGTATGAAAAACAACAACACCACTATGATGTGGGATATACAGATAGACGGTGCCTTGGATGCACCATCTTTAGAGTGAAGACCGAAAGTTAATAGAACACAAGTATTGGAGACCAGCAAGAGAATGAAAGAAGATGTTGCCAGAACAACACTGTCTGCATTTATAATGAACCCCAAAATCTCAGTATCTATGCAAACTAATTTCTGCACCAATGGAATATCACAGAAAGAGCTGTCTGCCACTCTTGGTCCATGGAAGGGCAGCTCCAGTATCATAAGCAGTTGACTCATGGCATGTACAAAACCAATGATCCATGATATCAAAACTAGCCAGATGCACTTTAGTCTGTCCATGGTACTGGAGTAGTGGAGTTGCTTGCAGATGGCCACATAATGGTCATAGGCCATTGTCACAAGAAGCACCATTTCACCTCCACCAAAGAAATACATGCAGAGGATTTGGAGTAGTTACTGAAGAAAGGCAGAAGTCAACAAAGGAGGGATTCGCTAGCAGAAAGTACAAGAGGGAATGGAGATGGCAGTCCGTGATGATTAGGAGCACAACAAGGAGATTTCCCACAGCAGCCATGAGGTACACTACAGAAAACAGCACTGAGAGAAAGACCTGAAACTCCTTTGTCCTACAGAGGCCCTGACACCACAGACTGGTTTGCTTCTTCCATTTAGTACATGACGTTCTAATGGGATCCAGAGAGAAAGAGATGAACCAGGAAATTCTAAAATAGTCACACACATTCAATGTTCACTTCCAGTGAGCAGATAAATGTATCCCATGTGCAAAAATAAAATTTTAGCATTAAACTAAGTTTGAAATTTAAAATAAGTTTTCTGTTTTCAATATGCATATGTGCTCAGCCTGATATTAATAAAGGTGACCATCCAAATTTAGAAAATCCAAAATCTGCCCATTAGAAATACAATGTATACAGATCTGAAATATGAATGTTCCTAGGAAAAATATTAGTAGTAAATGTTTTCTATAACTGTTTTCCAAACTTGGATTTACCTCTTCTGTAGAAATTCAGAAAGTTCTGTGTTCACTGCATAGTTGTAAAATAGTTTAGAAAGCTATTTATTTTACTAGGCTGAATCCAAGGTAATTATCTAATGATATAGTTCACATCCAAGCATGTTCTTCTTTGACACAAATCTATTGCTGAGTATGAGATATGTATGAGAAGATAGACTTGAATCAAAGTCCAAATGTATTGGATAAATTTTTCATAAAATGACTTGATACAATATATATCTTCCAAAATTGAACTGAAACACTGAATACACATATGTACTAGATTTCCTTGCCTTCCTGAAAAACTACATATTCCTTGGCCTGAGAAATGCTGTTTATTGTCCTACAATGACTTTACCTTTATTTTTATTGGTAAAAGCTTTTTTTAAAATGCTACTGTAAATACTAGATATGTAATAGTTACTTGAAGTTCCGAATGTCCTTGTTATATAAATTTTTAATTGATTTATATTAAATTGTTAATCTATACAATTTAAATTTCACTCATGAATATATACATATTTTGTATGGCAGCATTTTCACAGGTAATTCCTGAAAAGTAAATACATCACAAATAGTCTGCTTTTGTACTTTAAGTTTTTATTCCATTCATCAGGTTGAGAATAATTACTGGATTTTCCTTTCCTGTTTCCCTCTTTGTTTCTTTTTTATATCTCTGCTTCCTTCCTTTCTTCCCTTTTTCCATTTCTTCTTTATTATTTTCTTCTTTCTTTTTCTTTCTTTATCTTAGTTTATCTCTTTTTATGTTTATTGTTGTTAGCCTAGCACCTAGAATAATAAAATATTAACTAATGAGCAGATATCTTATGCCAGTTCTGTGTTAATTGCTTCCAATATTACAGTTTTTTTCTCAAGATCAAACCCCAGCCCTTTGATCTTAACTAAACTCACCAGACCCTCTTAGTTTTGTTTTTTATGTTGAAATGGGTGCTTCCTAAATTTATAAGTTGATCCAGCTGGCTTCAGACTTATGATCCTCAGCACTTATTGCCATTTTGTAGATGTGAAAGCTTGATTTTATGAAGTCACTCACCTAGCAAGTGAACATGTCAGAATGTAATCTGAAGACCATCTTATTCCAAAACCTCTAACATAATGTGCACACTAGAGAAACTCCTGACAGGAGTTTTGATTTTGAGAAGACTACACAGATTACTCATACTAGTAAAAAGACATATTGTTCTATTAAACTAATCCAAATGCAAATGGCAAAGAGGTTCATGTTTATGTCAACATCTTTCCAATTTTATGTTTCTTTTCAAACAGGACTTAACTTTATCCCATAAATGCTAAAGCCTGAGTTTTCTGCATTTTCTATGCATTGAATAAAAGATAAAAGAGACAAAATCAATCAAAGGGGCTAAATATGTCCACTGGAAGAAGGATAGTCTCTTTAATAAA
>PVLA01009419.1:0-75562 GCA_004027455.1 Hydrochoerus hydrochaeris | reverse complement strand
AATTCAACTTGGCTAAAATTATATTTTAGTAACTTTTAATGTGTAAGATGTTTGTCAGTCTGTCTGTGTATATGGGGTCTGTTCCAGTTACAAGAAAACAAAGATCTAAGAATTAAGCTACTCCAGGAAAGGTATGTGATGGAAGTATATAAACAACAAGGTGACATTGAGAGTTCTGACAGACCCTGACAAGCTGTGTTTTTGACTCCTAAATCCTTTTTTTCTAGATATCTTCTAATTGAGCTATTACAAATCTAAAAGATAAATTTATAATTAAACATTATAAGTTGAAACACTTTATTTTAATTCAATTTTGCTAAAATATATTTGAGTACACTGCAAAGAGAAAGATAATATTTGTCAGTTCATATTTGTATCTGGTGTCTGTTTTTCTTCTTTGTTTGTAAGTAATTGTAGAGTCAAATGATCTATTTATCATTCACACCTTTGGAGTTAATGACCAAATGCAATGCTGGGGTACCCAAGTAGCAAAGAGCCCTGAAAATGCCCTGATGGGATGGGGTGATGGAGAAGAAAAAGTGTTCCAGCTACGTGAACACAAGGAACCGAACTGAGCTAGTTGAGCAAAGGGGCATGATCCAATTATATAACCAACACCCAGGGGAACATAGAGAGTTCTCAAATAATGCAATAAGCTGTGTGATTGTTTTGACATCATTTTATTAGAGATATCTTCTAATTGACCTATATGAAAGCAGAAGAGCCAATTTGTATTTATAAATTCTCAATCTGTAAAACTTTACCTTAATACAACTTGGCTAAAAAATATTGGTGAACACATTGATATGTAAGATGTTTGTTTGTCTGTCTGTGTATCTGGTATCTGTTTGTCCAGTGTGTTTATAAACCATCCTTGGGAGTCTAATAAGCTGGCATTGGTCACACTTGGAGTCAAAATCACAAGTGCTGTTCAGGAGTGCAAAATTTGGACTGAGGGACTGAAATAACACCCTGAAAGCATGCAGTGCTGGTGATGAACAGGTGCTCCAGACAGAAGAACACAGGCACTATGAATCAAGGCAGTCCAGAAAAGGGGAATGATACAAGACACAAGCAATCCCTGAGGAACTTACAGAGTTCACACATATCCTAACAAGCTGTGGGCTAGTTTCTGAAATCCTTTTAAAGGAGATCTCTGCTAATCAAACTACAACAAATGTACAGGTCTGTTTATAGTTATAAATTGTAAATTTGTAAAATATTATTTAAATTTAGTTTGGCTAAAATATATTTCAGCACACTGTGATATGAATGATATTTCTCAGTCTGTCTGTGTATGTGGTCTCTGACTTGTCTTGTAACCAATTATTGGAAGTCCAGTGATCTAGTGATTGCATACAACCACAGATTCAAAATCACCAGTAACCCTCAGGTTGTGAGTTGTGCCCTGAAGGCATGAGGTGCTGGAGATAAACAGGTGCTCCAGCCCCAAATCACATGAGATTAAGAAACAAGCTAAAGGAACGTGACATATGTTTATAAATATCCCCTTAGGAACTTAGCTAGTTGTCACAGATCTCAACAAGCTGTGTGCTTGTTTCTTAAAACTTTTTATTTCAGATCATTTCAAATAGATCTATAACAAATCTGACAGCTAAAGTTATTGTTTAAATTCTAAATTTTTAAAACTTTATTTTAATCCAATCTTGCTTAATATATATTTGAGTACACTCTAAAGTATAATATGTTTGTCAAGCCATCTGTATACCTGGTGTCTGTTTCTCCTCTCAGTTTATAAGCAATTATTGGGAGTCAAATCAGCTAATAATCATTCATACCAGTTGAATACAAAGCACAAATGCCCTATAGAAGTGCCCAAAAGGCACAGTGTGCCTCAGAAATGCCCTAAGGATGTCAGTTGGCTGACATGAACAGGTATTTCAACACCAGAAACACAGGGGAATAAAAATCCTGACAATTCAGCAAAGGGACATGATGCAAGTACATAAACAGCCATTGAGGAATTAGGAGAGTTCTCACATAACCTGAAACACTTTGTGCTTATTTCCTAAATCCTTTTATATGAGATCTATGGTAATTGACCTATAACAAATCTGGCAACTCAATTTATAGCTACAAATTCTAAATATTAATTGAATTTGTCAAAAAATGTATTTGACTGTAACATGATGTGTAAGATGTTACTGAGTCTTTGCACCTATCTGTTGTCTGCTTGTCCTGTCACTGTGTTAGGAACTGTTGGGAGTCAAATCTACTAGTGATCATTTACACCAGTTAACAACACAAGTGCACTACAGGATTGCCCAACTGGCATGGAGAAATGGAGAAATTGCCTAAGACCATGGGGTGCTGGAGATGAATAGATGTTCCAGCCCTATGTATACACTGTGCTAAGAATTGGGCTAGTTGAGTAAAGGGGAATGATAAAAGCATATAAACAACTCCTGGGGAAGATAGAGAATTCTTAACTATTCCAAAAAGCTGTGTGATTCTTTCCTTAATGCTTTCATATGAGATGTCTTCTATTTGACCTAAAACAAATCTGATGAATCAATTTATAGTGATAAATTCTAAATTTGTAAAACATTATTTTAATTTAATTTGGCTAAAAAATATTGAGGAGCACAATCCGATGTGTACATGTTTGGCACAGTGTTTGCATATCTTATCTATTTGTTCACTCTGTACACAATTGTTAGGAGTCAAATAAAATAGTAATCATTCATAACTATGAAGTCCAAAGCACAGATGTCTCACACTTGTGCCTAGGTGGCACAGACTGCCTGAGAAATGCACTGAGGGAATTTTTTAAAGAATAAAACAAAAGAGGACAGATATAAGCAGATCAGAACAGAACAATGCAAGCAACACAGCACTTCACAACAAGACAATTGGATATCAACAGTAGCTACCATAATATCTCTTTCTTTGAAATAGTTGAGCATAGCTTCACAAACAATAATATCAAACATAAAAAAAGAATAAAAGTATTCAAGAGAATGAAAGTATTACAATGCATTCTGAACCAAATAACAGAAAATGAACAATGGCTACTGTAGTATCTCATTTTCCATACTAAATTTGTTTATACTATCATACATATTAAAATCCAATAAGACACAACATGATAGAACCAATGGTAATAGAAGAAGAAAAGCACGGTAGGACTTCAAAGCCAGATGATATTAAATCAGCAATGGCTGCCATAATGTCTTGTTTTCTTCAAAGTAGCAGTTCATACCTTCACACATAATAAGATCAAATAAAACAGAATAAAAACATTCTAACCAATGAATGAAATCATTACACATCTTCAAATCAATATAATGGGGATCCCTTATCACCATAGACTCTTATGTACACTTACCTTTTATTACACTAGGGAGACTATGAGGTATTTATACATGTGAGTTTGATTTATTTCACTTTTCAGTATGGTCTCAAGTTGTGTCCATTTATTTATAAATATCTCAATGTGATCATTATTTATACTGAGTAGTACTCTGTGGTATAAAAGTACCACAATTCCACAATTTTTTTATCCATTCCTCAGTTGATGGGCACATAGGTTGTTTCCAAGATCTGGCTATTACAAATTGTGCTGCTATAAACATGGGTGCATATATATCACTGTGGTATGATGTTTTCAGTTCTTCTGAGAATATGCCTAGGAGTGGAATAGCTGGGTCAAATGGGACTTCCAATCCCAGCTTTTTGAGGAATCTCCAGACTGACCTCCACAGTGATTGCACCAGCCTACACTCCCACCAACAGTGCAGAAGAGTTCCTTTTCCCCCACAGCCTCTCCAGCATTTGTTGTTGGTATTTTTGTTGATCCTGGCCATTCTTTATGGAGTAAGATGGAATCTCACACTGAGGGAATTTGGTGCCAAAGATGAACAGGTATTCCTGCCCCAAGAACTCAAGGAAATAAAAATTGAGTGATATCAGAAAAGGGGCATGAATCAAGTAAATAAGCAACCTCTGTGGAACTCAGAGCATTTTTCACAGACTCTAACAAGCCCTGTACCTGTTCCCTAAATACTTTTCTATGAGACCTCTGCTACTTGATCTATAAGAAATTTTGTGTCAATTTATAATTATAAATTCTAACATTGTAAAACATTTTAATTCAATTTGACTGAAAATATATTTTAGTACACTCTGATGCATAATGTATTTGTCTATCTGTAAATCTGGTGCCTGTTCTTTGAGTCTGTAATTAAGCAATTATTGGCTGTCAAATGAGCTAGGGATCATTCACATCTATGTAGTGAATGCACAAAGGGCCTACAGAAGTGTTCATGTGGTACATAGTGCCTCACAAGTGCCCTGATGGCATGAGGTGCTTGTGATGAACAGTGTCCCAGACTGAAGAAATCAGGCACTAACAATCAAACTTAGGTCAGACATAAGTATACAAACAAATCCTGGGGAACTGAGAGAGGTTTCACAGACTCCTACAATGTGTGTGTTTGTTTCATAATTTTTTTATTCTAGATCACTTTTAATTGAAATGTTAAAAATTTACAGTTACACATTCTAAATTTGGAAAACAGCACTTTATTTCAGTTTGTCTGAAACCATATTGTAGTACTTTGTGATGTGTAAGATGTTTGCCAGTCTGTCTGTATATCTGATGTCTGCTTTTTCTGTCTGTTTGCAATTATTGAGAGTCAAAGGAGCTAGTGATCACTCATACTTTTTGAGTCAACAATGAAAGTGCCCTGCAGGATTGCTCAAGTAGCATGAAAAGATTGAGAAGTGTCCTGAGGGCCTGGGTGCTGGAGAGGAACAGGTGTACCAGGCAAAGAAAAAAGGAGACTATGGCTAAAGCCAGTTTAGGCAAGAGGAATGATACAAATACATAAACAATACCTGGGAAAGTTAGAGTGCTCTCACAGACCAGGACAACCAGTGTGCTTGTATCCTAAGTCCTTTCATATGCAATCTCTAGTAATTGACATTGAACAAATCTGTTGAGTCAATCTATAGTCAGACATTCTAAATTTGTACCATATTGTTTTAATTCAATCAGGCTGAAAATATATTTGAGTGCAATTTGATGCTTAAGATATTTGTTAGTGTGTCTCTGTATCTGGTATCTGTATGTCCTTTTGGATTGTAAGCAATTTTTGGGAGTCAAAAAATATAGATCATTAACACCTGTAGAATCCAAAGCACAAATGAACTACAGAGTGCCTAAGTGGCACTGATTGAGAAACTCCTTGAGGACTTCAAGGGCAAGAGATTAACAGATGTCTCAGCACAAAGAACACAGAGGATTAATAATTGAGATAGTTCAGCAAAGTAGGGTGATAGAGTTATATAAAAAATTCTGGGGAGCTTAAGAGTGTTCTCACTGACCCAAATATGCTGTGTTCTTGTTTCTTAAATCCTTTTAAATGAGATCTCAGCTAATTAACAAATCTGTTCAGTCCAATTATATTCATAAATTCTCAATTTCTAAAATGTTATTTTAATTAAATTTGCTAAATATGTGTTTGAGTACACTGTGATGTTTAAGATGTTTGTCAGTTTCTATGTGTATCTGGTGCCTGCTTGTCCTCTGCTTATATGCAATTTTTGGAGTTGAATGAGCTCGACACCACTCACACCTGTTGAATCAACAGCACAAGTGTTCTATAGGATTGCCCCAGTGGCATGGACAGAGTAAGAAACCCAATGACAGCACAGGGTCATAGAAATAAATAGCAGTTCCACCCCAAGTACACAGGGACTAAGAATAAAGCTAGTTCAACAAAGGGGCATGATGCAACTACATACAACTCCTTGGGATCTTATAGTTTTCTCACAGACCCTGACAAGCTTGTGTTTTTTGGAGACTGCTTTGTGATCTCTTCTAATTTACCTATAACATATTGAACAGCAATGTTTCTAAATTCTAAAATTGTAAATCACATTTTTAAGTTCAATTTGGCTTAAAATATATTTGCATACACTCAGTTATGAAACATGTTTTTCAGTCTGTGTATCTTTTGTCTGTTTATTCCCTCTGTTTCTAAGCAATTGTTGGGAGTCAAATGTATAATGGTAGTTCACACCTGTGGAACAAAAGAACAAATGCTCTACAAGCATGCCAAAGTGGATCTGAGTGCCTGAGAAATTACCTGAGAGAATCAGGTGATGGAGATTAACAAGTGTTTCTGCCTCAAGAACACAAGGAACTAAGAATTGAGCTACTTCAGGATATGGGGATGATAGAAGTACATTAAAAACCCTTGGGAATTTACAGTGTTCTCACTGACCCTGATGCACTGTATGTTTGTTTCTTAAATCTTTTTATACAGGATCTCAGCTCATTGACATATAATAAATCAGTGGAATCAATTTATAGTTATAAATTATAAATTTGTATAACATTGTTTTAATTCAATTTGGCTAAAAATATATTTTACCACAATCTTGTCAGTAAGATGTTAGTTTGTGTATGTGGTGTCTGTCTCCCCAGTCTGTAAACAATTGCTGGCAGTCAAATGAGTTGGGATCACCCACACCTGAGGTGTTTAAAAAAAAAAGCACAAGCCTTGTTCAGGTGTGCCACAGTGATGGGAGAATTTCTTAGAAATCCCCTGAGGGCATGGGCTGCTGGCGATGAACAGGTGTTCCAGTCTCAAATACACAGTGAAGAATTGAGCTAGTTCAGCAAAAGTACATGACACAAGTATGTAAACAACCACTGGGGAAGCTAGAGTTCTCACAGACCCTGACAAATGTGTGCAGGTTTCCTAATTGCTTTTCTACAAGACTTCTGCTAATTGAGCTACAAGAAATTTGACAGTAACTCTGTGTGCTTGTTTGCTAAATCCCTTTAAAGGAATGCTCTGCTAACTGACCTATAACAAACCTGACTGGTCAATTTATAGTTATACATTCTAAACTTGTACAACTATTTTAATGCAATTCTGCTAAAAGCATACTTGAATAAACTCTGATGTGTAAGTGGTTTCTCAGTCTGTCTGAGTATGTGGGGTCTGTTTGCCCTCTGTGTAAGCAATCATTGGGAGTCAAATGAGCTAGTGATCATTCACACCTGTGGAGTCCAAAACACAAATGCATTAGAGTAGTCCACAAGTGGCATGGAGAGCCAGTTGTATATTATTCTCCATAGGGTTGGATTGGAGAATACTGAAGGACATTCTAGAGAGAGAGAGAAAAAATACCAGGATTTTAGGAACAGTGGCAGAAAGGCCTCATTGAGTGAGGCAGGCAGTAGAATGGAGAAAAGTAGACAAACATGCAGAAAAATAGCATAGCAGAAATGAGGCAGAGAAGGATAACTAGAAACTCTAACATAGATGGCCTTGATACATTATATTGTTAATAGTGCACCAGGATTTAAAAACCCACATTACTCACACCACTCTGCTTAGATGGATTATATTCTGCTCCAGTAATTCTACCTGTACTAGATTTGAGGGTACAAACAGTAATCCTGAAAATAACAGGATGTAGTATGGTAATCATCCTTAATTTCCTATTAAGTGAATCTAAAGCTCTGTAAAACCTACACTGTTTTACCATAACTGATTGTAATCAAATCTGGTTTGTTAGATCACTCTTTTGTATTGACAGATTTTACTCAAAGCTGTTATGATTGATAGTATCAAGTCTGAGAGTATAGGCAACTGCACTTAAGATGACAAGATTCACTAGAATATCCACTCTGGTTTGATTACTACCTGCCTTTGAAGTTTTATATTGTCTACAATGTTTTATTTTTACTAATATTTTTATGTACTGCTATATTCAATTATACTGCTATATTCATTTATGCCTGATGATATAGGCAACTCTATTGAAGATAATAAGAAACACTACAGCAATCATTGTAGATCACCTTGTACTGTGGTTTTATGACTTTTTGGTTTCATGTTTTTATAGGAATTTATTTTGTTTTGTCTTACTAAGTTTTGTTTTTCCCTCTAATACAGAAAGGATAGAAATGCATGTAAAGACTCATGGATGCATAGCCATTTACACTCTCACTGTTTGATGATCTATTTGTATGCTTTAAATTTGTAACTTGAACAACTATTTATAAGAGGACGATATGCAATTTATCAACTAGTGATTTCTTATTGTTTATCTTTTTTCTGAAATTTTGTATTACCTCTACCCTTTACATGCTTTTTTTCTCTTTAAATAAAAATTAAAAAAAATTTGAGTGCACTTTGTTGTGTAAAATATTTGTCATTCTGCCGGTGTTATGGTGTCTGTTTCTCCTGTCAGTTTGTAAGAATTTTTTGGCAGTCTAATGAGCTAGTGATCACTCATACCTGTGGAGTCAAAAGCAGCAGTGCCCTTTAGGAGTTGTTTTTCTTTGCATCACCTTGCAACTGTTGAATTGTTATTTCCTGACTCATTGTTATTTTTTAAAAGTTCTTTCCTTTCTTGTTCACTAGCTGCAATCTTGTCTTTGAGGTCTGAAATTCTGTTTTCACTTTCATTGATGTAGTTTTGGCAACTTACAATAGAATTTTTGATTTCCTGTATATGTCTTTGAATCTGCTTTATGTATTCTGTTTGTTTCTTATACTGTTCATTCAGGGATTCTATCTGTTTGCTTTGTTCCTGTAATATTTTAGCTGTGTCTTCTTTAGATGCATTCAGTGTTTCTTTCACTACTTTTATCATTTCTTCTTTTACCTGGGAGATTATTTCTAATTTGAGTTCCTTTATAGCTTCTCATACTTGCTTCTTTATTTCAGTTGATATCATTTCAGGTATTTCAGGTGTATGACTAGTATTTTCTTCCATGTATGTGGCTCCCAGACTTTCTTGGGATGGGCTGGAGGTTTGAGATTGCATTTTGGTCTTTCATTTTCTCATTTTCCTATATTTCTGTATTTCAAGAGATGTTCCATAACTTTCCCTGAGTATATTGTTTATCACCTCCTGTACCCTCAGCTCCTGGACTCATGGGTCTTGGCTCCCCTGGTTGAATGAAGGTCTATGGGTGTGGTCCACTCAAGCCCCTGAAGCCTTTCAAGGCTAGTTTAGTGTCCTAGGGGGCTGGGTGGGTACCAGGAGCTATGTCCCAAACTCTCTGGGACCAAAGCCAGTGAGTTGGAACTCTGCTTGTTGCTGTTGGGGCCCCTCTCAGAGCCTGCTTCTTCCCCTGTTTGAATAAAGGTCTCTGGGTGTGGTCCACTCAAGCCCTCAAAACCTCCTCAGCCTAATCCAGTGTTCTAGGGGGTTGGGTGGGCACCCCAGAACCAGGAGTGGTGTCCCAAACTCCCCTGAAGCTAACACCAGTGAGCCTAACTTCCCTAGTCCTTGCTGCTGTAGGAGCTGAAACTGCTCACAGCCCAGCAGGCCTACCTGCCCTTGGAGCTGGCTTGTTCCCTTGGTTGAATAAAGGTCACTGGCCATGGTCCACTCAAGCCTGAAAAACCTCTGCAGGCTAGTCCAGTGTCCTAGGGTGCTGCAATTTTAAAAACTTTATTTTAATTCAATTTGGCTAAAAATACATTAAATACACTCTGATATGTAAGATGTTTGTCAGTCTGTCTGTATATCTGGTGTCTGCTTGTCCTTTATATTTCTAAGCAATTGTTTTTTGTCAGATGAGCTAATGACTATTCACACCTGTGTGTCAAAAGCACAATTGCCCTATAGGAGTATCCAAATTGCATGGAGCACTTGAGGAATGCCCTGCAACATGGGAAGCTGGAAATGTACAGCTTTTCCAGCCCTAAGAACACAGGGGACTAAGAATGCAGCTAGTTCAGAAAAGAGGCATAATACACATACATAAACAAATCCTGGGCTACCTAGAATGTTCTCAGAGACCCTAACATACTGTGTGCTCATTTCCTAAATGCTGTTCTATGAGATCTCTGCTTATTGATCTGTAAGAAACTTAATGAGTTAATTTATAATTATGAAATCCACATTTTTAAAATGCTGCAACATGAAAAGCCAGAGATGCATGGTTGTTCCAGACTCAAAAACACAGGGGACTAAGAATACTGCTAGTTCAGGAAAGGGCATGAAATAACCACAGAAGCAACCATTGGAGATATTAGAAACATGTTACTGACCCCAGCTTAGGTGTGCTTTTCTCCTCAATCCTTTTCTATGTGATCTCTGCTAATTAACCCATACCAAATCTGACTGGTAAATGTATCATTATAAATTTTAAGTTGTCAAATCATTATTTAATTCAATTTGGATGAAAATACATTCGAGTACATTCTTATATGTAAGATGTTTGTTGTTCTGTCTGTAAATCTAGTGTCTTTTTTTGAGTTTGTAATTAAGCAATGATTGGGTGTCGAATGAGCTTACTGATCTTTCATACCTGTGAAGTACAAAGTGCAAATGCCCTACAGTAGTGACCAACTGTCACAGAATGCCTGAAAAACATTTTGTGAGCTTCAAGTGCCTGAGATGAATACCTATTTCTTCTCCAAGAACACAGAGTACTAATAATCAAGTTATTTCAACTAAGGTGCATGATACAAATACATTTTAAAAAAATCCCTGGGGAACTTAGAGAGTTCTCACTGACCGTGGAATGCTTTTGATGTTTTCATAAATGCTTTTATGAATGCTAATTGACCTATAACAAAACTGATGATTCAATTTATAGGTATAAGTATTAAATTTTGAAAACATTATTTTAACTTAACTTGGGCCCAAAATGTATTTGAGTACAACATGATATGTAAGATGTTTTGAAATCTGTCTGGTATCTGATGTCTCTTTTTTCTGTTTGTAATCATTTGTTGAGAGTCTAATGAGATAGTGATGGCTCTCACCATTGGATTCTCAAGCACAAGTGTTCTTCAGGAGTGCTAGAGAAACAGAGGGACTGAGAAATGCCCTGATTGCATTGGGTGCTAAGAACAAAGGGGACTAAGAATCAAACTACTTCAGCAAAGGGATGTGATACAAGTAGATAATTAATGCCTGGGGAACTTAGTTTTCACAGATACCAACAAGCTGTGTGCTTTTTCCTAAACCCTCTTCTCTGAGAACTCTGCTAATTGATCTATAAGAAATTAGATGAGTCAATGTGCAGTTATGAATTCATAATTTGGAAAGCATTGTTTTAATTTAATATCACTGAAAATATACTTGACTATACTCTGTTGTGTAAGATGCTTGTAAGTCTGTCTTTAAATGTGGTGTCTGTTCATCAAGTCTTTTATTAAGTAATTTTTGGGAGTCAAATGAGTTAGTGATTTTTCACACTTGTGGTGTCAATGCCCAAATGCCCTACAGGAATGCCCAAGAGGCAGAGTGCCTAAGAAATGCTCTGACAGCATGGGGTGCCAGATATAAACAGGTATTCAAGCCTGAAGAACACATGGAACTGAGAATCAAGCTAATTCAGCATAGGTGCATGATACAAGTATATGTATAAAAACAACACCTGAGGAATGTAAAGAGTGCCCTCAGATTCCAATAAGCTGTGTACTTCTATCTTCAAACCTTTTAAATGAGGTCTCTTCTAATTGACCTATAATAGAACTGATGGGTCAGTTTATAGTTATAAATTCTAAATTTTCACAACATTGCTTTAATTCAGGTTGTTTAAAAATACATTTGAGTATACAGTGATGTATTTGTTTTTAAATCTATCTGTATATCTGGTGTCTGTTTTGTCTGTTTGTAAGCCAAAGTTGAGAGTCTAATGATATACCAATCCCTAACAACTGTGGAGTCAATATCACAAATGCTCTTCAGGAGTTCAATAGTGGTACAGAGCACCAGAGTAATGCCCTGACCACTTGGGCTGCTGGATATAAACAGGTTTTCCAGGCCTAAGAACATGGAGAACTAAAAATTGAGCTAATTCATCAAAGGATCATGATACAAGTATATAAAAAACACCTTGTTAACCTAAAGGGTTTTCACAGAACCCCACAAGCTGTGTACTTTTAACATCTGTGCTAACTGACCTTTAACAAATCTGGTTAGTTAATTTATAGTTATAAAATCTAGATTCATAAAATTTTGTTTTGATTCAATTTGGTGGAAAACATATTTGAGTACACTCTGATGTGTAAAATGATTGTCTGCTAATCTGGTGTCCATTTGTCTCATCTGTTTGTAAACAACTGTAGGGAATCAAATTTCACCTCTGGAGAACAAAGCACAAATGCCCTAGTGGAGTGCCCAAGTGTAACCCAGGGCCTAAGAAAGGCCCTGAGGGCATTGATAGCCAGCGATGAACAGATGTTTCAAACACAAGGACACAGAGGATAAAGAATCTGGCTAGTTGAGCAAGGGGGCATGATGTGAGTACATAAATACCCTTCAGGAATATCGCTTACCCTGACACACTCTGTGCTTGTTTCCTAAAATCTTTCATAAGAGATCTCAGCAAATTGACATATAACAAATCAGATGAGTCAATTTATAATTATAAATTATAAATTTTTAAAACTTCACTTTAATTCAATATGACTAAATACATATTTGAGTACTCACTTATGTGTAAGATATTTGTCAGTCTGTCTGTATTTCTGGTATCTGTTTGTCCTGTCTGGCTGTAAGGATTTGTGGGAGAATAATGAGCTAGTGATAACTTACACCTGTGCTGTCAAAAGCACAAGTGCTGTACAGGAATGCCCAAGTATTTCCTGACAAAGCCTCCAGAGTGCATGGAGTGCTGGAGATAAGCAGTTGTTCTACCACAAGAAAATGGCAACTAAGAGTTGAGCTATTTCAGCAAAAGGGCATGACACAAGAATATAAATAGCACATAGGGAAACTTACTGTGTTCTCAGTGAGTCCATTTATAGTTATAAATTTCAACTTTGTAAAATTTTATTTTAATTCATTTGGGTTAAAAAGGTATTCAAGTACATTGTGATGTGTAAGGTATTTGTCAATCTGTCTGGATATCTGGTGTCTGTTTGATAAGCATTTAATTAATCAATTGTTGGTAGTCAAATGAGCTATTGATGCTTCACCCTGCGGAGACAGTGCTGTAATGCCTTACAGGAGTGCCCTAGTGACATGGAGCGGTAGAGAATGTGGTGCTGACTAAATGTGGTGCTGGAGATGAATGGGTGTTCTCACCCCAAGAACACAGGGTACTAACCATAGGACTAGCTCAGCAAAGTCACCTTATACAAGTATATAACCAAACCCTGGGGAAAATAGAGTTCTCACAGATCCCAGCTATTTGCTTGTTTCCTATTTTTTTTATTCAAGATCTTTTCTAGTTGACATATAGCAAACCTGATAGGTCAATTTATATTTATAAATTCTAAATTTGTATAAATATTTTAACTCAATTTAGCTAAAAGTATAATTGAGTACTATCATGTCTGTAAAATATTTTTTGGTCTATCTGTGTATTAGGTACCTGTTTGTCCTGTCTGTAAGAAATTGTTGGGAGTCAAAAGAGATAGTGATCATTTATAACTGTGGAATCAACAGCACAAGTTATCCACAGAAATACTCAAGTGATACAAAATACCTTAGAAATACCTTGAGGGCACTGTTTGCTAAAGATGAACATGTGTTTAAGCGTATAAAACACAGGAAAATATGAATCCAGCCAGTTAACAAAAGCCTGGTGATACAAGTATAATCAATACTTTGGAAAATTACTGAGTTCTCACAGCAACAAGCTTGATGCTTGTTTCTTAAATGCTTTTGTATGAGCTCTCTGATGCTTGACCTATAAGAAATTTGGTGAGTCAATTTATAGTTATAAATTCTAAATTTGCAAAACACTTTTAATTCAATTTGACTGAAAATATATTTGAATACACTCTGATGTGTAAGAGTTTTGTTAGTATGTCTGTGTATCTGGTGTGTTTGTCCTGTGTCTTTGTAAACTATTCTTGGGAGTCAAATGAGTTAAGAATTATTTACATCTATGGAGTCAAAATCATGAGTGCTTTACAAGAGTGCCCATATGGAGGGAGCACCAGAGAAACATCATGAGGGCCTGGATTGCCTGAGATGAACAGGTGTTCTGGCCCCCAAAACACAGGGGACTAAATATTGAACTTTTTCAGCAAATGGGTGACATACATGTATTAAAACAAAACATAGGGAACTTAGGTAGTTCTCACATACACCAACAAGCTCTCTGATTGTTTTCTAAACACTTTTATACTGGACCCCAGCAACCTCCATTCAGTCCCAGGAGGCAAAGGTGCATGAGGTGATTTGCAGTACACAGGGAAGCTTTGGAACATTGCTTCCAGCCAGCAAGACCACATACAGCTTCCTAAATCACTGGAGGATGCACAGGAGGTCCCTGCAGGCATGCCTGGGCCATGCCAAGTGATCTCCATTCTATCCTGGAAGACAAAGGCATGTTAGGTGATTCCCAGGGAAAGCTTTGAAACATTCTCCCAATGGGAAAGACCCTGCCCAGTGTCATAAATCACCAGAGTATGTACTGGAGGTCCCTGCATGCCTGACTGGGCCATCCAGTGACCTCCATTCCTTCTGGGGAGCTGAAGGCACATGAAGTGATTCCCAGCACAGAGGGAAGCTTTGGAACATCTCTCCCAGTGGATAAGACCCTGCCAAGCATCTTAAATCACAAGAGACACAAAGGATGTATCCAAAGGCCTGACTGAGCCACACTTAGCCACCTCCATTCTGTCCCAGGAGCCAAAGTTGCATGAGGTTATTTCCAGCACACAGGGAAGCTTTGGAACATCACTCAAAACCAAAACATATAGTACAATGAAAAAATGAAAGAGCAACATGCAATCTCAAACCTTCAGCCCATCCCAAGCAAGCCTAGGAGCCATGGACATAGAGGAAAATGTAAGCCATACACCTGAAATTCCTGAAATGATAACAACTGAAGTAAAGAAAAAACACTAGGAAGCTATAAAAGAACCCAGATCAGAAATAATCTTCCAGGTATAAGAAGAAATGATAAATGTAATGAAAGAAATGTTGAACACATCTAAAGAAGACATAAAATTAAAGGAACAGTGCAAAAAGATGGAAATCCTAAATGAACACTATAAGAAGCAAAGAGAACACAAGAGGCAGATTCAAAGAGATATAAAGCTAATCAAAAATTATATTGAAAGTTGCCAAAACCACCTCAAAGAAAGTGGAGATAGAATTTCAGGCCTGGAAGATAAGATTACCGCTAGTGAACAGGAAAGGAAAGATCGTTTAAAAATAACAAGGAATCTGGAAATAACAATTCAACAGGTGCAAGACGATGCAAAGAAAAACAACATAAGATTGATAAGGATAAATGAAAAAGAAGGTGGCAACACAAAAGATATCAAGAGGCTATTTACAGAAGTAATAACTGAAAATCTCCCAAACATGAGAATGGAAACTGACATATAGATCAGTGAAGCATATAGAACTCCAAATAGCCATAATCAAAATAAAACTACACCCAGATATATAATAATCACCATCCCAGAAATCCAACGTAAGAACAGAATATTGAAAACTATTAGAGAAAAGAGACAGATCACCTATAAAGGAAAACCTATCAGAATCACAGCAGACTTCTCAACACAAACAGTGAAGTCAAGAAGAGCATAGAGTGAAGTATTTCAGATTATAAAAGAAAATGACTTTAAACCCAGACTGATATGCCCTGCAAAACTGTCCTTCAAAATGGATGGAGAAATAAGATACTTCCATGATAATGAACAGCTGAAGAACTTCATGATCACCAAACCAACTCTGCAAAGAATACTGAAAGACATTCTAGATACACATGGGAAAAAATCACTAAGCAAGACAGACAATTAAACAGAATGGAAAGGTAAAAATACAACAGCAGAAAGATAACATGTCAACAATAAACCAATATATGACAGTTATAACCATTAATGTAAATGGCCTCAATTCACCAATTAGAAGAAACAGACTGGCAGAATGGATCAAGAAACAACATCCAACCATATTCTGTATACAAAAACCAATCTAACCCAAAAGGAAACTCACAGACTGAAAGGATGGAAAACAGTACTTCATGCAACAGAAACCTAAAACAAACAAACAAACATGGGTAGTTATTGTGTTTGCAGACAATGTGAACGTCAAACCAAGAATGATCTGAAGAGAAAAAGAAGGTCACTACATACTAGTTAGGGGAAACCTTCAAGAGGAAGAGATAACAATCTTAAATAATATATGTTCCAAATTCAGGAGCACTCAGCTATAAAACAAGTATTAGCAGAAATGAAAACTCAAATAATCAATAATACAGTTATAACAGGAGACCTTAATATGCCATCAACACAAAGGGATAGATCAACCAGACAGAAAACCAGCAAAGAAATAACAGAACTGAATCACACCTGTGAACAAATGGATTTGATGGATGTATATAGAGTGTTCCACCCCAAAATATCAGAATATACATTCTCAGCAGCACATGGGACATTCTCTAAAATAGACCATAAACTAACCCAAAGAACATGCTTAAGTAAATGCAAAAGAATTGAAATTATCCCATGCATGTTATCAGATCATAGCACCATTAAACTAGAAATAATGATAAAAGAAACTGCAAAACCCCCACAAACACATGGAAATTGAATAATACACTCTTGAGAAATCAGTAGCTCACAGAGAAAATTAAAGATGAAATTAAACAATATCTCCAAGCAAACAAAAATACAAATACAACTTACCAGGATCTGTGGGATGCAATGAAAGCAATCCTCAGAGAAAATTTTATTTCAGTGAGTTTCCACATCAGAAAAAGAGAATGAACATAAATAAACAACCTGATATTGCACCTCAAACATCTAGAAAAGGAAGAGCAAGCCAAACCCAAAGTCAAAAGAAGGGAGGAAATTATAAAGATCAGAGCAGAAATTAATGCAATAGAGACTAAGAAAACAATACAAGGAATCAATGAATCAAAGAGTTAGTTCTTTGAAAGAATAAATAAAATTGAAAAGCCCCTAGACAACCTTATTATAAAAAGGAAGGAAAAAACTCAAATTCATGCAATAAGGAATGAAAAGGGTGAAATCACTACTGACTCTGTGGAAATACAGAAGATCATCAACACCTATTCTGAAAACCTCTACTCTCAGAGGCTTGATAACACAGAAGAAATGGAAAGATTCCTAGAAACACATGAATTACCAAAGCTGAGTCAAAAAGATGTAAAACTGCTAGCATCCAAATTTCAATGAACAAAATTGAAAATGTAATTAAATCCTTACCAACAAAGAAAAGCCCAGGTTCAGAGGGACTCACTGTGGAATTCTTCCAAAAAATTCAAAGAAGTCTTAATGCCGTCACTCCACAAACTCTTCAATGAAATTGAAAGGGAAGAAATTCTCCCTAAAACATTCTTGGAAGCAAATATTACTCTAGTAACAAAATCTAAGAAAGAAACAGTTAAAAAAGAGAACTACAGGCCAGTCTTCCTAATGAACATAGATATAAAATTTCTCAATAAAATATTGGCAAACAGGATGCAGCAAAGCATCAAGAACATTATACACCATGACCAAGTGTGATTCATTCCAGGAATGCAGGGATGGTTCAACATATGTAAATCAGTAAATGTAATCCACCATATCAATAGAGCCAAAAATAAAAATCACATGATCATTTCTTTAGATACAGAAAAAGCTTTTGATAGGGTCCAACACTTATTCATGATAAGAACCTTACAGAAAATTGGAATAGATGGTCTTTACATCGACATGATAATTTTTTTTGAAAGTAGTGAAATACAACAGAACAAGACAGAACATAGCTAATTGAGACAGTACAGTGAAATTAGTACAGAATGTCTCAACAGGTTACCAGGATAATAGTAATGCATGCCAAAGTATATCTCATTATCTTCACAATAGTTTTCTTTCAATGAGGTATAGCAAAATCAAACCAAATACAGAACATTATAGAATTTATCAAAACAGAATATTGAATAGAGTAATACAATTAATCTGAACAAAGCAAAACAGTGATAACAATATTTCTCTTCAAATATTTGGCAGAAGAAAATACTCCCTATTTACTATATTGCATATGCTCAACCTCCCAAGAGATGCTCAGACCACTGGCTTCCATTAGCTAATGGAGAAGTGGCAGGGGATATTTGATTCTCAGCCTGCAGACCAGTAGGCTCACAGCTGCTTACCAGAGAGGCAGACAGGTTGCTTGGTTTCACAGAGCCCTAAGTTCCATCATGGTGCAGATCTCAGGAAACACTGGTTGGTTCTCCCCTGGATCAGCCAATGCTTGCCCAAGCAATAGTTGCTTACCAGGGAGGCAGGCTGGTTGCTTGGTTTCACAGTGCCCTAAGTTCCAACATGGCACAGATCTCAGGAAATGCTGGGTGGTCGTCCCTCTGGAGTGGCTGCCACTTGCCTGAGCAATGGCTGCTTTCCAGGGAGGCAGGCTGGGCTCTACATCAATATGATAAAAGCCATCTATGACAAGCAAACTGCCAGCATCATATTAAATGGCACAAGACAAGGATGTCCATTATTACCACTCCTATTTAATTTAGTGCGGAAATATTAGTCAGAGCAATTAGACAAGAGAGAAATAAAAGGAGTAAGGATAGGAAAAGAAGTTAAATTATCATTATTTGCAGATGACATGATACTCTCTATACAAGACCCCCAAAACTACATTGAAAGACTCATAGGTATTACAAATAAATTCAGTAATGTAGCCAGATACATAATCAACACTCAAAAATCAATAGCATCACTATACACTAACAACAAAATCATTGATAGAGAAATAAAAGAAGCCACATCCTTCACAATAGCATCCAAAAAAAAATGAAGTACTTAGGAATCAATCAAACAAAAGAAGTAAAAAAGTAAAAGATCTATTCAGGGAAAATTATAATACACTTTAAAAAGAAATCAAAGAGGACCTCAGAAAATAGAAAGACATCATTTGTTCATGGATAGGAAGAATAAATATTGTGAAAATGGCCATTCTCCCAAAATAGTTATATAGATTTAATGCAATCCCAGTCAAAAACCACTAGCATACTTTGCAGGTCAAGAGAAATCACTCCTAAAATTCATCTGGAACCAGAAAAGACCTAGAATAGCAAAGGCCATTCTAAGCAACAAAGGCAAGGTAGGAGACATCACAATCCCTGACTTGAAGTTATACTCAAAGCTACTGTAATAAAATCAACATGGTACTAGAATAAAAACAGACCTGAAGATCAATGGAATAGATTAGAAGATACAACTACAACCACAAACACACTTGGCCACCTTATCTTTGATAAAGGGGTCCTTGGAAGAAAGATAGTATCTTTAATAAATTGTGCTGGAAAAATTGGCTCTCCATATGCCAAAAACTAAAATTATATCCATGCCTATCATGTACTAAAATAAAGTCTAAATGGATCAAAGATCTAAATGTTAAAACAGAAACATTAAATCTGTTGGAAGACAAAGTAGCAGAAATTTTGAAGGCATGGGGTAGATAGTTCATGAACAAGAATCAAATTGCATGGGAAATACTTCACAGAATCAATAACTGGGATCATGTCTTATTGAAGAGTTTCTACATGTCAAAAGAAATCTCCAGCATAGTGAAAAGAAAACCCACAAATTGGGAGAAAACCTTAGTGAACTGTCCCTCAGACAAAGGACTTATGTCTAAAGCATATAAACAATTTTTAAAAATCAGACCCCCCAAAATTCAAAGCCCCAATCCAAAAATGGGCATCTGAGATGAACACACAGTTCTCAGATAAGAAATATGAATGGCAAATAAATAAAGAATGCTCAGCATCATTAGTCACTAGAGAAATGCAAATTAAAACCACACTGAGATTCCATCTCACTCCAGAAAGAATGGCCAGGATAAAGAAAACTACCAAAAAGAAATGCTAGAGAGGCTGTGGGGTAAAAAGAACTTTTCTGCACTGTTGACAGGAGTGCAGACTGATGCAGCCACTATGGAGGTCAGTGTAGATGTTACTCAAAAAGCTGGGATTGGAGGTCCCATTGAATCCAGCTATTCCACTTCTAGGTATATTCCCAGAAGAACTGAAAACATCATACCACAGTGATATGTGTGTACCCATGTTTATAGCAGCACAATTTGTAATACCCAGATTGGAAATAACCTACATGCCCATGAACTGAGGAACTGATAAAAAGTTGTCGTATTTTTATACAATGGAGTACTACTTAGCTAGAAAGAATGATTACATTGAGATATTTATAAATAAATGGATGCAACTTGAGACCATACTCATAAATGAAATAAATCAAACTCACATGTGTAAATACTGTATAATCTTCCTAGTGTAAGAAATGGTAAGAGTACATAAGATATGAAATCCTCAAAAAATACAGTGAAAGGGTAAGTGTAAGGGTAAGGGTAAGGTTAAAGGAAAAGGAAGAAAAAGAAAAAGGAAGGGAAAAGAAAAAATATCTAAAATTATATAAACACACTTAGGATAGCTAAGATGATTGTGCTACAAATTCTATAAGTTCTTGGAACAAAGCAGTTAACATTCATAGGATTGGAACAATTGTGCACGTTAGTGTACGGTGATCTGAGGAACTCTTGAAGATCATTATTGAAAATAACAACCCTGGTTATGCTCCTACCACCTTGCTTTGAAGGCCTATATTGTCAGTGTTTTGGGTCCTTTGCTTCTGTATTTATTTATCTTTTTTGTTTTGAGTTTTTCTAGTAATTTATTTTGTTTTGCTTAGTTTTGTTTTCCCCTCTAATACAGAAAGGATAAGTATATGTGTAGAACTTCTCCTAAGCAGTTTATGAGAATCAATTATATAATGCTTGATGAAACAGCTATTTTAAAGAAAAAGAGACATTATGTTGTCAATTGCTGATTCCATATTATCAAGTGTGAAATCCAATAATGCCATTATTCTTTGTTCAGAATGTTTTTAGTCTGTTTTGTGTTGTTTTATTTCAACATACATGAAGGTATAGACAGCTATTTTGAAGAGAATGAGACACATTATGGTGGCCATTGTTGATTTCCCTTTCATCTGGTTTTGAAGGCCTATATTTCCTTCATCACTCTGTTCTCATCTGTTTAATACCATTTTTGTATGAATTAATAGTGTGAAGATATGGACAACTATTTAGAAGAAAACAAGGGACATTATGGTAGCCAGTGATGATCTCCTGTTGTCTTGCTTTGAAATCTGTCATTTACATTGTTTTCTTCTGATCAGTTTTGTTCTGTTTTGATATGTTTAGTTTTATCCTCTTTAAAATTAAATTTAAAAACTTAAAAAAACTTTTATACTGGACCTTTTCTAACTTACCAATAGTCAACCTGATGAGTAAATGTATAGTTAGAAATTGGAAATCTCTAACACATTATTCTAATTTAATTTTGCTAAAAATGTATTTCAGTACACTGTGATGTGTAAGATGTCTATCAGTCTGCCTGTATGTTTTCTGTATGATTTTCCTGTCCATTGGTCAAAAATTTTAGGGAATCAAATGAACTAATGATCATTCACACCTGTGACATCAACTGTACATGTGCCCTCCAGGATTGCTCAAGTGGCATGGAGAGCCTGAGAAAAGCCCTGAGGAAATGACATGCAGGAGATGAACAGGTGTTCTAGCCCCAAGAACAACAGGGAGGAAAAATCAAGCTAGTTAAGCAAAGAGGCATAATACCAGTATATACACAAGCCTTAGGGAATTTAGAGTGTTCTCACATAACCTGAGAAGCTGTGTGCTTCTTTGCAAAATCCTTTTAATTGAGCTCTCTACTAACTGACTTACAGCAAATTTGACAGGTGAATTTATGGTTATAAAATCTAAATTTGTAAAATGTTATTTTAATTCAGTTTGGCTAAAAATATATTTGAGTACACAATGTTGTATAAGGTGTTTGTCAGTCTGGCTGTGTATTTGGTATCTGCAGGTCCTGACTGTTTGTAAGTAGCTGTGAGTAAAATGAGCTAGGAATTGTCCACACCAGTGGAATCAACCATACACATGTCATTTGGGAGTGCACAAGTGGCATGTAGTGCCTGAGAAATGCCCTGAGGGCATCGAGTGTAAGAGATGAGCATGTGTTCCAGCTACAAGAACAAGGGAAGGACAACCCAAGACAAAGGGGAATGATACAAATTTATAAACCACCTCTGAGTAACTTAGAGAGTTCTTAAAGATTCTGACAAGCTGTGTGCTTAGCTCCTAAATCATTTTATTCTGTATTTCTTCTAATTGACCTATAGCAAATCTGACAAGTTAAGTTATAGTTATGAATTGTAAAATTGGAAAACTATATTTTAAATCAGTTTTTCTGAAAATATATTTGAGGACATTTTGATGTGTAAGATGTTTGTCAGTCTTTCTGTGTATCTTGTGCCTGCTTATTTTGTCTGTTTGTGAAATATTGTTGATAGACAAATGAGTTTGTGATGGTTCACACCTGTGGATTCCATAGAAAAAGTGCCATACAGGAGTCCTCAACTGGCCCACAGTGTCTGAGAAATGCCCTGAAGCTATCAGCTGGCAGAGATGAACAGATTTTACAGCCCAAAGAAGGCAGGGGATTTGTTCAGAAAAGGAGCTTCAATCAAGCCCATTCACAATGTGCTGAGTAACTTTTGAGTGTTCTCAGTGACTTCAACACACTGTGTGCTTGTTTCCTAAGTCATTTTGTGTTAGATCTTTAGTAATTGACTTGTTACAAATCTAAACTTATAGTTATAACATAAATTTGAAAAAAACACATTGTTTTAGTTCAATGTGGTGGAAAATATATTTGAGTACATTCTGATGTGTAAGATGTTTGTCAGTCTGTTTTTTTTTAATCTGGTGTCTATTTGTCCTGCCTGTTCACAAGCATTTTTTGGGAGTCTCATAAGCTAGTGATAGCTCACACCTGTGGAATGAAAAGCATGCGTGCCCTTCAGGAGTGCCAAAGTGGAACAGAGCACTTGAGCACCTCCCTGAGTTCATGGGGTGCTGCAGATGACAGATATTTCATCACCAAGAAAACAGTGGACTAAGTATCAAGCTAGTTTATCAAAAAGGCATGATACAAGCATATAAACAACTCCTAGGAACCAAGAGAGTTCTCACAGAATGCAACAAGCTGGGTGCTTGTTTCCTAAATCCTTTTATATGGAATCTCTGCTAAATGACCTATAACAAGTCAGATGATTTGTGATGCTTCTAAATTTGTGAAGCATTATTTTAATTCAGTTTATGTGTAAATATGTTTGAGTACACACTGATGTTTAGGATGTTTGTCAGTCTGCCAGTAAATCTGTTGTCTGTAGATCAAATTTATAATTGAGTAATTTTTGGAAGTCAAATGAGCTAGTGAACTTTCACACTTGTGGAATCAAAGCCCAAATAGTCTACAGGAGTGCCAAAATGGCATGGATTGCCTGAGAAATATCCTGATGGCTTGAGGTGCTGGAGATGAACAGGTGCTCCAGCCCCAAGAACACAGGGAGCTAAGAATCAAGCTACTTCAGCAAAGGGGTGTGATAAAATTAGATAAACAACACATTGGGAACTTAGAGAATGCTTACACACCCTAGATGATAGGTTCTGCCAGGCTGGGGTTTAGCCACATCCTCCCAACTTGCTACCAGACCTAGAGAAAAAGCTTATTTCTCCAAGACTAACTTCTATGTTCTCATTCCAGAGATAAACCTCCCACTCTGTTCTTGTATGTGCCCCAAGCCTATTCCAGTCCCAAGACTACATCCACTGAAGCCTCCACCTCCAGACCCCAGTAAATCTTTCTGTCTCCTGTTTTACACAAGCAGTTCTTCAAATCAGCAGTTAATATGTCCTCTTGCCCACATCCCAAACTCCTCCTCCAGCCAAAACTTATAAAAGTGTTCCCTCTTCTTTATTCTCTTTGAG
Source organism: Hydrochoerus hydrochaeris (assembly GCA_004027455.1). NCBI lineage: Eukaryota > Metazoa > Chordata > Mammalia > Rodentia > Hydrochaeridae > Hydrochoerus > Hydrochoerus hydrochaeris. The sequence goes on along the minus strand of PVLA01009419.1, from coordinate 51,754 downwards.
TGCCTCTGTACCCCTTGCCCCGTGAAGCTCTCCAGTGCCCTCATTAATTGCCTCCTCCTTTTTCTCCTGCTCATCTCTCTCATTTTCACTGCACTGCTTCAGATTGAGTGCCTCAATATACTCAATCAGTTGGTGCCTTTTTAGACTGGGAGCGGTTGGGGTTGCTTTGCTCCTGGGAGGCCTATCCCATGGTTTTAGCCCTCATGGACCTACAAGGCACCCTCTGTCTTGCTCTTTCTCTATTTCATTCCCTCTATCATCTCTTCTAGGGGATTCCTGCCTCTGCCTTTATTAGCCACTACCCACCCAACACCAACCCATTCTCATCTCTTCAGGATCTCACAGTTGAGCCAACTCTCCTTCTGACTGCCTGTCTCATAAAAAACAGGCCTGTGTCAGGATACCCCCCACAAACTCAGCCTTCTCCATCTCCACTTGTTCCATGAGTGAAGACTTCTGGGATTAGGTTTTGATAATTCTGCTCTAAATCACTCTCACTGAAAGAGTGACAACTCCCTTACAAGTGTGTCTTAGGCTTTAGCTCTTTCACTCATCTCCAATTCAGTCACAATATGCAAAGTCAAAAGCATCAGTACACTTCAGGAATGTCAAATTGGGACAGAATGACTGAGTAACATATTGAAGACTTCTGGAGCTGGAGAGGAAAAAGTATTCCAGCCCCCAAATCATAAGGGCATAATAATAGAGCAAATTCAGCAAAGGGGCATGATATAAGAATTAAAACAACCCCTGAGGAACTTAGAGAGTTCTCTCAGACCACACAAGCTGTATTCTTCTTTCCTAAATTTATTTCTATTAGATCTCTGCTAAGTGACCTATAAGAAATTTGATGAGTTAATATACAGTTATAAATTCTTAGTGTTTAAAACATTATTTTGATTCAATTTCAATAACACTATGAAGTTTAAGACATTTGTTAGTCTTTCTGTGTATTTGGTGTCTCTCTGTCCTGTCTGTTTGTTTAAAACATTATTTTGATTCAATTTCAATAAACACTGTGAAGTTTAAGACATTTGTTAGTCTGTCTGTGTATTTGGTGCCTCTCTGTCCTGTCTGTTTGTGGCAGTCAAATGAGCTAGTGATCACTCACATTTTTGGAATCAACATCAAGAGTTTCCTAAAAGATGGCCCACTTGGCATGGAGAGACTGACAAACTCCTAGTGCACTGCAGATAAATAAGTGTCCAAGCCCTAACAATACAGAGGGCAGGAATTGAGATAGTTGAGCAATGTGGCATGATACAACTCTAAAAACAACCCCTGGGGAACTTAGAGACTTCCCACAGGCACTGACATGTGTGCATGTTTCCTAAATCCTTTTTAGCATGATCTCTGATAATTGACCTATAATTCTGACAAATCAACTTATAATTATAAATTCTCAATTTCTAATACATTATTTTAATTAACATTTGCTAAAAATGTATTTGAGTACACTGTGAAGTTTAAGACTTTGTCAGTCTTTGTCTGTATCTGGTGTCTGCTGGTCTTGTCTGTTTACAAGGAACTGGTGGAGCCTAATGAGCTAGTGATCACTCACACTTGTGGAGTCAAAACCATACATGCCCTTCAGAAGTGTCAAAATGGTACAGAGCACCTCAGTAAGCACTGAAGTCATAGGGTGCTGGAAAAGAACAGGTGTACCAGTTATAACACAGAGGACTAGAAATAGAGATAGTTAAGCAAAGAGACATGATACAACTGTACAAAAAAACCCTGGGGATCTTAAGGTGTTCTCACAGTGAATGACATGCTTTGTGCTTGTTTCCTAAATCCTTCTATTTTAGATATCTTCTAATTGATCTATAACAAATCTGATGTGTCAATATATAGCTATAAATTCTCGATTGGCAAAATTTATTTTAACTCAATTGGGCTAAATATATATTTCAGTGAACTGTGATGTGTAAGATGATTTTTAGTCTATCTGTGTCTCTGATCTCTGTATGTCCTATTGGTTTGTAACTGTAGGGAGTCTATAGAGTTAGTGATTGCTCACACCTGTGGAATCAAAAGTATAATTGCCCTTCAGGAATGCCAAAATTGGACACAGCACCTGAGTAACTCCCTGGCTGCATGGGGGTGCTGGAGATCAACAGATCACCAGCCCCAAGAACAAAGTGGACCAAAACATGTGCTGGTTCAACATAGGGAGGGGACACAAGTCTATAAACAGCACCTAGGGAACAGAAAGTTCTCCCAAACCTAGAAAAACTGTGTGCCTTCTTTCTAAATCCTTTTATATGAGATCACTGCCAATTGACTCATAACAGTTCTGTTATGAGTCAACTTATAGTTATAAATACTAAATTTGTAAAATATTTTTAAATTCAGTTTTGCTGAAAATCTATTTGAGTACACTCTAATGTGTAAGAGGTTTGTTAGTCTGTTTGTATATCTGATGTCTGTTTGTACAGTCTTGTGTAAACAATTGCTGGAAGTCAAATGAGCTAGTGATCACTCACACATGTGGACTCAAAACCATGAGTGCCCTTCAGGAGTGCCAAAGTGGTACAGAGCATCTCAGTAAGCACTGAAGTCATGGGGCGCTGGAGAGGGATAAGTGCTCCAACTACAAGAACACAGGTGATTGAAAATGCAGCTAGTTCAGCAAAGGGGCATGATACAAGTACATAAACAACCCCTGGAAAACTGAGAGTTCCCAATGACCCTGGAACTCTAAGTACTCGTTTGCTAAATCCTTTTGCAGGAGATCTCTGCTAATGGACATATAACAAATCTGATGAGTCAGCTAATAGTTATAAATGCTAAATTTGCAAAATATTATTTTAATTCAATTTATTGGAAAATGTATTTGCATACACTATGATGTGTAAGATATCCATCTGTCTGTAGATCTGGCATCTGAGTGTCCTGTCTGTTTGTAAGCAATTGTGTGTCAAATAAGCTAGTGATCACTCATACCTGTGGAATCAACATCACAAGTGCCCTACAAGTTTGCTCAAGTGGCAAAAAAAGATTAAAAAACACACTGAGAGCATGGGGTTATTGAGATGAGCAGCTGTTAGAATCCTAGAAACACAGGGGTTTATGAAATCAGGTGGTTGAGAAAAGGGTCATGATGCATATCTAAAACAAACAACAGGAAACTGAAAGTTTTCACGGACAATGGAAAGCTGTGTTTGCTTCCTAAATACTTTTCAGTTAGATCTCTGCTAATTCACTATTAACAAATCTGACAGGTCGATTTATAGATATAATTGCTTAATTTTTAAAATATTTTAATTCAGGTTGGCTAAAATCATATATCTTTACAATCTGATGTGTAAACTGTGTGTCAATCTGTCAGAGTATATGGTATCTGTTGGTTTTGTCTGTCTGTAAGCAATTGTTGGGACTTTAATGAGCTAGTGATAACTCACACTTATGGAGACAAATGTACAAGTGTCCTTCAGGACATTCAGAATGGGACAGATCACCCGAGTAACTTCCTGGCTGCATGGGGTGCTAGAGACCAACAGCTGCTCAAGCCCCAAAAATACAGTGGACTAAGACACATGCTGGTTCAACATAGGGAGGGTATACAAGTCTGTGAACAATACTGGGGAACAGAGTTCTCCCAAACCCAGACAACCTATGTGCCTGTTTTCTAAATCCTTTTATATGAGATATCTTTATAATTAACTTATAAAAAAATCTGATGAGCCAATGTATAGTTATGACTACTAAATTTGTAAAAGAATTTTTAATTCAATTTGGCTGAAAATATATTTTTGTACACTCTAATATGTAAGATGTTTGTTAGTCTGTCTGCGTATCTGATGTCTGTCCAATTGTAGGGAGTCAAATGAGCTACCAATTGTTCACAACTGTGGAGTCAAAAGCTCAAATTCTGTACAGGATTGCCCAAAAGATTTGATTTCCTGAGGAACACTGTGAGGGAATGGGGTGTGGAACATGAACAGATGTTTCTGCTCCAAAACCACAGGGTATTACCAATCAAATTTATTCAGCAAAGGGCCATGATACAAGTATAGAAACTACACCTGGGGATTTAGAAACCCTTCACAGAACATGACAAGTTGTGTGCTTCTTTCCTAAGTGACTTTATACTACAACTCTGCTAATTGACTAATAAGAAATTTGATGAATCAATTTACATTTGTAAAATCTAAATTTGTAAAACATCATTATAATTCAATTTGGATGAAAGCATTTTTGAGTACACTCTGACTTGTAAGATATTTGTCAGTCTGTGCATCTCATGTTTGTCAAATACGTAATTAAGCAATTGTTGCAAGTCAAATGATCTGGTGATCTTTCACACTTGTACAGTCAATGTTCACATGCCCTACAGGATTGCCCAAGTTGCAGGGAGTGCCTGAGAAACACCCTGAATGAATTGGGTGCTGGAGATAAATTGAAGTTTCAGACCCAAGAACACAGTGAAATAAGAATCGGGCTGGTTCAGCATAGGGGTATGATACAAGTACATAAGGAACCATGGGGGAATTTAGATTTCACAGTCCTGAACAGTCTGTGTGTTTGTTTTCTAAATCATTTTACATGAGATCTCTGCTAACTGAACTATAACAAATCTGACAGGTCAGTTTATAGTTATAAATTATAATTTTAAAACTTTATTTTAATTCAATGTGGTTAAAAATTTATTTGAGTACACTCTGATGGATAAGATGTTTGTCAGTCTGTTTGTGTATCTTGTGTAAGTTTGTCCTTCATTTGTAAGCAATTATTGAGCATCAAATAAGTTACTGTTCATTCATACCAGTGAAGTGAATGCCCAAATGCCCTTTAGGGGTGCCCAAGTGGCACAGAGATCATGAGAAAATCCCAAATAGCAGGGGGAGCTATAGATGAATAAGTGTTCCAGGTCCATGAGCACAAAGAACTAAGAATTGAGCTAGGTTGGCAAATAAGCATGATGCTAGTATATAAATAACCCCCTGGGGAATTTAGAGAGTTCTCATAGAACGTGACAAGTTGTGTGCTTGTTACATAAATCATTGCATTGGAGATTTCTTCTAATTGACCTATAATAAATCAGTAGAGTCAATTTATATTCATAAATTCAATATTTGTAAAACTTTATTTCAATTCACTTTTGCCAAAAATATTAAGTATACTCTGATTTGTAAGAGGTTTGTTAGTCTGTGTATCACATGTCTGTATGTCCAGTCTGTTTATAAACTATTGTTGGAGTCAGATGAGCTAGCCATCATGCACATTTGTGAAGTCAAGAGCACAAGTACTGTACAGCCTTGTCCAAGTGGGAGAAATTCCTCAAAAAGGCTCTTATGCCATGAGTTCTGGAGAAGAACAGGTATTCCAGCCCCAAGAACATGGGATACTAAGACTCAAGCTAGTTGGAAAAATGAGTGTGATACAAGTACATAAGAAACCCCTGGGGAATTTAGAAAGCATCCCTGCATTCCTGAGATGAATCCCAATTTGTCATGGTGTATAATCTTCTTGATGATTTGCTGCATCCTGTTTTCAAATATTTTATTGAGAATTTTTGCATCTATGATTATTAGGGAGATTGGCCTGTAGTTCTCTTTTTTAGTTGGGTCTTTCTCAGGTTTTGGGACTAGAGTGATATTTGCTTCCAGGAATGACTTAGGGAGAATTGCTTCCCTTTCAGTTTCATTGAAGATTTTGAGGAATGTTGACATTAGGTCTTCTTTGTACTTCATGTAGAATTCCTCAGTGAATCTGTCTGGGCCTGGGCTCTTCTTTGTTGGTAGGAACTTGATTACATTTTCAATTTCATCAATGGAAATTAGGTTATTCAGCAGTTTTACATCTTCTTGATCCAGCTTTGGTAATTCATGTGTTTCTAGGAATCTGTACATTTCTACATTTCTTCTGTGTTACTGAACCTGTAAAAGTAGAGGTTTCCAAAATAGTTGTTGATGATCTTCTGTATTTCCACAAGGTCGGTAGTGAGTTCACCTTTTTCATTCTGTATTGTATGAATTTGAGTCTTTCCTTTCCTTTTTTAAATTAGGTTGTCTAGGGGCTTATCAATTTTATTTATTCTTTCAAAGAACTAACTCTGATTCATTGATTCTTTGTATAGTTTTCTAATGCATTAATTTCAGCTCTGATCACTATAATTTCCTCCCTTCTTTTGGCTTTAGGCTTGGCTTGCTCTTCTTTTTCCAGCTGTTTGAGCTGTAATGTCAGATTTCTTATTTGTGTGCATTCTGTTTTCCTAATGTGGGAACTCAGTGCAATAAATTTTCCTCTGAGGACTGCTTTCATTGCATCCCACATGTACCAGTAAGTTGTATTTCTATTTTTGTTTGCTTGTAGATATTGTTTAATTTCTTGTTTAACTTCCTCTGTGACCCACTAAATGCTCGAGTGTATTATTCAATTGCCATGTGTTTGTATGGTTTCTGAAGTTACTTTTATCATTAATTTCCAGTTTCGTGGTGTTATGATTTGATAACATGCATGGAATAATTTCAATTCCTTTGCATTTATTTAAATATGTTCTGAGGGTTAGTATATGGTTTATTTTAGAGAATGTCAAATGAACTGCTGAGAAGAATGTATATTCTGATGTTGTTGGATGGAATACTCTCTATACATCTATGAAATTCATTTGTTCACAGGTGTGATTCAGCTCTGTTATTTCTTTGCTAATTATCTTTCTAGCTGATCTATCCCTTTGTGTCAATGATTTGTTAAGGTCTCTGGTTATAATTGTGTTATTGCCTATTTGATTTTTCATTTCTGTTAATACTTGCTTTGTGTAGCTGGGTGCTATGGAATTTGGTGCATATATATTTAAAATTGTTGTGACTTTCTCTTGAAGTTTTCCCCTAACTAGTATGTAGTGACCTTCTTTATCTCTGAACCATTCACATGGTCTGCAAATAGAATAGCTCCCCCCACCTTTTTTTAGTTCCTTTAGCATGGAGTATTGTTTCCATCCTTGGAATTTCAGTCTGAGTTTCCTTTTGCATTAGATGGGTTTCTTCTAGACAGCAGATGGTTGGATGTTCTTTCTTGATCCATTCTGCCAGTCTGTTTCTTTTAATTGGTGAATTTAGGCCATTTACATTAATGGTTATAACTGTCTTATATTGGTTTATTATTGACATGTTATCTTTATGATGTTGTATCTTAACTTTCCATTCTTTTTAATTGTCTGTCTTGCTTAGTGTTTTTTTGTTATGTGTATCTAGAATGTCTTTGAGTATTCTTTGTAGCATTGGTTTGGTGATCATGTAGTTCTTCAGCTGTTCTTTGTCATGCAAGTATCTTATTTCTCCATCCATTTTGAAGGATAGTTTTGCAGAGTACATCAGTCTGGGTTGGAAGTCATTTTCCTTTAGGATCTGGAGCACTTCACTCCATGCTCTTCTTGACTTCATTGTTTGTGTTCAGAAGTCTGCTATGATTCTGATAGGTTTTCCTTTATAGGTGATCTGTCTTTTCTCTCTAACAGCTTTTAATATTCTGTTCTTATGTTGGTTTTCTGGGATGGTGATTATTATATATCTGGGTGAAGTTTTATTTTGGTTATGGCTATTTGGAGTTCTCTATGCTTCACTAATCTGTATGTCAGTTTCTATTCTCATGTTTTTGAAATTTTCAGTTATTACTTCTGTAAATAGCCTCTTGATATCATTTGTGTTGTCCTCTTCTTTTTCATTTATCCCTATTAATCTTATGTTGTTTTTTTGCATCATCTTGCAGCTGTTGAATTGTTATTTCCTGATTTATTATTATTATTAGAAGATATTTCCTTTCCTGTTCACTAGCTGCCATCTTATCTTTGATGTCTGAGATAGAATCTTCACTTTTGTTGAGGTGGTTTTTGCAACTTTTGATAGAGTGCTTGATTTGCTGTATATCTCTTTGAATCTGCTTCATGCATTCTGTTTGTTTGTTAAACTGTTCATTCATGGATTCAGTCATTTTGCTTTGTTCCTCTAATGTTTTAGCTGTGTCTTCATTGTATGCACTCAGTATTTCTTTCACTACTTTTATCATTTCTTCTTTTACCTGGGAGATTATTTCAGATTTGAGTTCCCTCATAGCTTCCCTTACTTGCTTCTTTATTTCAGTTGATATCATTTCAGGCATTTCAGGTGTATGTGTAGTATTTTTTTCTATGTACATGTCTCCTAGGTTTTCTTGGGATGGGCATTTTAGTCTTTTGTTTTGTCATTGTTCCAAAGCTTTCCCTGGATGCATTGGATATCACCTCCTGTACCCTCCACCACTGGGGCTCCTGTGGCCCTGACTCCCTTTGCATGGTGAACCTGGCTCACCTGGTTGAAAGAAGGTTGCTGTATATGGTCCACTCAAGCCCCTGAATCCTCTTGAGATCAGTCCAGTGTCCCAAGGGAGCTGGGCAGGCACACAGCCACTGGGATTGATGGTCCCAAACTTTTCCCATACCTGCCCTGGTGAGCTGAAACTCACCTCATTGCAGCAATGTGGACCTGGCTCCCCTTTCAGCAGGCCTGGCTCCCCTGGCTGAATCAAGGTCACTGGGTGTGGTCCACTCAAGCCCCCAGAAATTCTGGAGCCATTCCAGTGGCCTAATGGGACTGGTTGGGCACCCAGCCACTGGAATCCATGGTCCCAAACCTTTCTTGGCCTGCCTTGGTGAGCTGCAACCCACCTTGTGATGTGGCACAGGTCGGGCTCCCCTTTTGGTAGGCCTGGCTCCCCTGGTTGAATGAAGGTCACTGGGAGCAGTCCACTCAAGCCTATAGAACCTATGGAGCCTAGTCCAGTGTCCCAAAGGGGCTGGGTAAGCACCCAGCCACCAGGATAGATGGTCCCAAACTTTTCTGGGCCTGGCCTGTCAAGCTGCAACTCACCTCACAATGGCAGCACAGGCTTGGCTTCCCTATCAGTGGGCCTCGCTCCCCTGGTTGAATGAAGGTCACTGGGCATGGTCCACTCAAACCCACAGAAGCACTTGGGCAGGCACCCAGCAACTGGGATAGATGGTCCCAAACTGTTCCAGCCTGGAGAGCTGCCACCCCTTTTAGTTTTGACAGGCATAGCCCACAGGATCATTTCTATAGATGCAGAAAAAGCTTTTGATAAGATCCAACACCCATTCATGATAAGAACCTTACAGAGAATTGGAATAGATGGCCTCTACCTCAATATGATAAAAACCATCTACAACAAACCAACAGCCAGAGTCATACTAAATGGCAAAAAACTGAAAGCCTTTACCTTAAAATCAGGCACAAGATAGGGATGTCCCTTATCACCACTCCTGTTCAACATAGCAACATAGTACTGGAAATACTAGCCAGAGCAATTAGACAAGAGAGAGAAATAAAAGGAGTAAAGATAGGAAAAGAGGAAGTTAAACTATCATTATTTGCAGTTGACATGATACTCTACATAGAAGACCCCCAAAACTCCCTTGAAAGACTCTAGATATGATAAATAAATTCAGGAATGTAGCTGGATACAAAGTCAATACTCAAAAATCAATAGCATTCCTATACACTAGCAATAAAATCACTGAGAAAGAAAAAAAAAGAGCCAAATCCTTCACACTAGCATCCAAAAAAAATGAAATACTTAGGAATTAATCTAATGAAAGATGTAAAAGAGTTGTACAGGGAGAAAGAAGACAAGATAACACATCAGTGAGCAACAAAATACAAAGCTTCCCAGGAGAAACAACTCATTTAACAGAATTAAACACCCTGGAGAGACCCAGACAGAGGGAGAGTGATCCTCTTGACACAGGAAGAAATTAAAATGTAAAAAAGAGCATCAAATACTTTGGGACTACAACTGAAACAGCTAAAAATTATGGGACACAGTGTTTTCACAGTGACCCGCCAAGTTTTTGCCAGCTTGAATCTGCGCCAGCAGGCAGAGCCGCCCAAACTCGTTCCCACCACCACTCACAGGAAGCACAGCAGCACTGAAGTCTGGGGTTGGTGAGCCCAATGAAGAGCAGAGCAGGTGAAGGGACCTTCATTGGTCCATGGTCAGTGCTGGGAATGAGTCCCCCCACACACAGGAAGGGTATGACCAAATTGGCAACATGTTGGAATTGGGCAGAAGGAGCCTGAACTGGGAGTGACAGTGACTTCAGTTGGTTGCTCCCTTCCCAGAGCAGATTTGTGGATTTGCTTAGACTGGGCCACACCCCTGGCTGGGACCCAATGAGCCATCTCAAATTGATTCCCTGCACCTAGCATGCACTAACTGGGTGAAAGGACCTGAAGTTTGGCTGGCCCAGTGGGGAGGGGCAGGCATATGCAACTGCTGCTTATACCTCAGTGGCAAGAACAGTGAGGAGAGGGCAGAGTTCCCTTGCCAGTGTGCTTTAGAGGAAATGTGGCCAACAGGGAAGGGGGCTGGGACCTGCACTGTAACTTATGTGGAGAAAGCCAGGATCATGACAAGAGAGAGAGGCAGGAGGAGTCCCCCAGCCAAGAACTCTGAGAGAACTGATCCAGGAGAAGGAAAAACAAGGGAGACTGAGGGCGGCAAACACACAACATCAGACATGGCTACAATGGACATTAACAGATATCTTTGGGACCTTGTAGACAAGCTCAAAGCTGAAATATTAAATCAGGTAAAGCAGGATATGAGTAGAGTAATAAAAAAATGCTCTCAGGAAGCATCTCTCAGGATGATACACATGGAAGAAGGGAGGTACACAAAAGAAAGAGAGAAACATTTGATAAAGTATATAAAGAAAATACAGAATATATGAAGTAAATTCAAGGAGACTACCAGGAAATTAAAAACTCCATTGAAATCTGGCAAAACTCCTTGAAAGAAACTAAGGATAGATTACCAAAACTTGAAGACAAGTTTGCAGTGTGTGATCATGAAAGGAAAGATCTCTTAAAAAGAACAAGGAAACAGGCAGTAAAAATACAAAGGCTAGAAGATGACAAGAGAATCTACAATTTAAGAATAAGAAACATGAATGAAGAAGCAGGAATACATACAGGTGAATTACAATGGCTATTCATTGAAAATAATTAAGGAAAACTTCCCAAGCATGGGAAAAGAAAATGACATTCAGCTATGTGAGGCATACAGAACTCCAGCCACCTACAATCAAAACAGATCTACCCCCAGACATATAATAATCAAGACACCAGAAATTCAATATAAAAACAATACTAAAGTCTGTCAGAGAAAAGAAACAGATTACCTATAAAGGTGAGCCCATCAGAATCATGGCTGACTTTTCAACACAGACCATTGGATCAAGAAGAGCTTGGAGTGAAGTATTCCAAGCCCTGAAAGAAAATAACTTCCAGCCCAGATTGATGTGTCCTGCAAAACTGTCACTAGAAATTAATGGAGAAATAAGATGCTCCCATGACAAAGAGGAATTGGGTGAGTTTGTAACCACCAATCCAACCTTACAGAGAATACTGAAGAACATTCTAGAGAGAGACAAAAAAGTACCAGGATTTTAGGAACAGTGACAGAACGGCCTCAATGAGTGGGGCAGGCAGTAGAATGAAGGAGAAAAGTAGACAAAGGCAGGAAAATAGCATAACACAAATGAGGCAGAGAAGGATAACTAGAAACTCTAACATAGATGGCCTTGATACACTACATTGTTAATAGTGTACCAGGATTTAAAACCCACATTACTCAAACTACTCTGCTTAGATGTATTTTATTCTGTTCCAGTCATTCTACCTGTATTAGATTTGAGGACACAGACAGTAATTGTAAAAATAACAGGATATAATATGGTAATCATCTTTAGCTTCCTATTAACTTAATCTAAATCTCTGTGAAACCTACACTTTTACCATGACTGATCATAATTGAATCTGGTTTGTTGGATCACTGTTTTGTATTGATAGATTTTATTCAAAGCTGTTATGATTGATAGCATCAAGTCTGAGAGTATAGGTAACTGCACTTAAGATGACAAGATCCACTAGAATATCCACTATGGTTTGATTATTACCTGCCTTTGAATATTTTATACTGTCTACAATGTTTTATTTTTACTGATCTTGTTATTTACTGCTATACTCAATTATACTGCTATATTCAATTATGCCTGATGATATAGACATTCTATTGAAGATAATAAGAAACAACACAGTAATTATTGTAGATTACCTTGTACTGTGGTTTTATATGACTTTTTGGTTTCATGTTTTTATAGGAATTTGTTTTGTTTTGTCTTGCTAAGTTTTGTTTTTCTGTTTAATACATAAAGTATAGAAATACATGCAGAGATTCATGCATGCATAGCTATTTACACCCTCTGTTTGACTATCTACTTTGTAAGCTTTAATTTTGTAACTTGAGCAACTATTTCTAAGAGGACAATATGTAGTTTATTATCTAGTGATTTCTTATTGTTTATTTTTTTGGAATTCTGTATTACCTCTACCCTTTACATGCTTTTGTTTCTCTTTAAACAAATTCAACAATAAACTAAAAAAAAAAGTTGTACAAGGAAAATTATACTACCCTGAAAAAAGAAATCGAAGAGGTCCTCAGAAAATGGAAAGACATCCCTTGTTCATGGATAGGAAGAATAACTATTGTGAAAATGGACATTCTCCCAAAATTGTTATCCATATTCAATGCAATCCCAATGAAAATACCACTAACATACCTCATAGATCTAGAGAAATCACTCCTAAAATTCATCTGGAAACAGAAAGACCTAGAATAGCAAAGGCAATTCTAAGCAGCAAAGCCAAGGCAGGAGGCATTACAATCCCTGACTTGAAGTTATACTACAAAGCTACTGTAAGAAAAGCAGCATATTACTGGAATAAAAACAGATCAGAAGATCAATGGAATAGACTAGAAGATATAACTACAACTATGAACACACTCAACCACATTATCTTTGATAAAGGGTTCAAACATGTTCCTTGCAAGAACAATAGTCTGTTTAATAAATGGTGCTGGAAAAACTGGCTATCCATATGCTGAAAACTAAAACTAGACCCATTTCTATTACCATGTACTAAACTAAAATCTAAATGGATCAAAGATATAAATATTATAACAGAAACACTAAATTTGCTGGAAGACAAAGTAGGTAAAAATCTTGAAGACATCGGGGTAGGTAGAGAATTCATGAACAACAAAGAAACTGCACGGGAAATGCATCCCAGAACAATAACTGGGATCACATCTTATTAAAGAGTTTCTACATGTCCAAAGAAATCTCCAGCATAGTTAAAGGAAAACCCACAAACTGGGAAAAAATCTTAATGAACCATGTCTCAGATAAAGGACTTCTCTCTAAAACTTATAAAGATTTTAAAAAATCAGACTCCCAAATTCAAAGATCCAATCCAAAAATGGGCATCCAAGATGAACAAACAGTTCTCAGATGAAGAAATATGAATGGCAAATAAATACATGAAAAAATGTTCATCATCATTGGTCATTAGAGAAATGAAAATTAAAACCACACTGAGATTCCATCTCATTCCACAAAGAATGGCCAGGAGCAACAAAACTACCAACAACAAATGCTGGAGAGGCTGTGGGGAAAAGGAACTCTTCTGCATTGCTGGTGGGAGGGTTCCTCAAAAAGCTGGGATTGGAAGTCCCATTTGAGCCTGGTATTCCACTACTAGGCATATTCCTAGAAGAACTGAAAACCTCTTACCACAGTGATATATGTGCACCCATGTTTATAGCAGCACAATTTGTGATAGCCAGATCTTGGAAACAACCTAAGTGCCCATCAATGGAGGAATGGATAAAAAATTGTGGTACTTTTATACTTTTATACTCAGTATAAAGAATGATCACATTGAGAGATTTATAAAAAAATGGATGCAACTTGAGACCATAGTCATAAGTGAAATAAATCAAATTCACATGTATAAATATGGTATAGTCTCCCTAGTTTAAGAAATGGTAAAATTACGTAAGATTCTATGGTAATCATGGTTCCCCATTGTATTGCTTTGAAGTTTTATAATGTCTTCATTTATTCATTGGAATGGTTTTATTCTGTTTTGTTTGATCTTATTATGTGTGATGGTATGAAGAGCTACTTTGGAAAAAGAAGACACTATGGCAGCCATTGCTGATTTAATATCATCTATTTTTGAATTTCTACCTTGCTTTTATTCTTCTATTACCATTGGTTCTATCATGTTGTGTCTTATTGGGTTTTAATATGTGTAATAATATAAACAAATTTTTTATGGTAAATGAGATATTATAGTAGCCATTGTTCATTTTCTGTTATTTGGTTCAGAATGCCTTGTAATACTTTCATTCTCTTGAATGGTTTTATTCTATTTTGTTATGTTTGATACTATTGTATGTGAAGCTATGCTTAACTATTTCAAAGAAAGAGACACTATGGTAGCTACTATTGATATCCAATTGTCTTGTGAAGTGCTGTGTTGCATGCATTGTTCTGTTCTGATTTGTGTTGTTCTGTCCTCTTTTGTTTTATTATCTTTAAAACAAAAATAAATGAATAAATAAATTAATAGTGTAAAACCAAGAAAAATAAAGTAATAAAATCAATGAAAATAGAGCAGAAAAAGTGATACAGGACTTCCAAACCTTATGAAATCAACAATAGCTAACCACAGTGCCTTTGTTGTTCACAAAATAGCTGTAGAAAACACCTTCCAACACATTAAAAATCAAACAGGATGGAATAGAATAGAAACAATAAAAACAAAACAATGAATGCAGTAAAGGACATCAAAAGAAGCCAGTAGTAAATATATAATGGCTTCTATGACATATCTTGCTGTCTTTCAAAAAGCTGCTCATGCCACCAGAGTTAACATAACCAAAACAGAAGAAAATAAAAATCCAACCCAACAAAATAATGCAAATTACAAGGTTTCTGGGCAGGGATCTCTTGCCATGGGGCCAGGTTCTCTCCCTCTGCAGTCTGAGAATGGCACTGACTCATGGAGAAAGGCTTGGGTATGGCTCTCCATAGCCTGACAGTGGCCTGCTCATGGTGCTGGTTTCTAGGTAGGATCTCCTCCCTGTAAGGCCTGGTTCTCTCCCTCTGCAGTCTGAGAATGGCACTGACTCATGGAGAGAGGCTTAGGTATGGCTCTCCACAGCTTGAGAGTGGCCTGCTCTTGGTGCTGGTTTCTAGGTAGGATCTCCTCCCTGTAAGGCTTGGTTCTCTCCCTCTACAGTCTGAGAATGGTGCTGACTCATGGAGAGAGGCTTGGGTATGGCTCTCCATAGCCTGACAGCAGCCTGCTCTTGGTGCTGGTTTCTAGGTAGGATCTCCACCCTGTAAGGCCTGGTTCTCTCCCTCTGCAGTCTGCAAATGATGCTGACTCCAGGTAATTGTTTTTAACCCATCACAGTTACCTTAGAAGTTGAGTCAGTTGAATTCCTATAAAATTTTAACAGATAACAAATATAAATTTTAATAGATAAAATTTGACATTAAGGAAAACATATTAGTATAACAACCTTGGCATCATTATATTATATTAAGTGACATGCAGACACTTTTATTTAAATTTGCTATTTAATAGCATGTCATCTACAAAAAATATATTAGTTTTTGGATTTTTGTTTTGTTTTGTTTTGTTTTTGAGACAGGTTCTCACTCTGCAGTTCAGGCTGGCCTTGAAATCACCTTGTAGTCCAGGCTTATCTTGAACTTACAATGATCCTCCTGCCTCAGCTTCTTGGGTGCTGGGATTACAGGTGTGTGCCACCATGCCCATTTAGATGGATTTTCTGTGACATTGTTTGAACTGTACAGTGTTTCAACATCATTAAGTAATGAGTCACATGTATGTCATACACATAATCATCACATAAGAAAAAGCCTTGAAAAAGTATTTGTGTTTTTTGTCTGGCTGCCTCTTATTTGATTTGTATATTTTATCATAAATAGTTGGAAGAAAAGTAAAGATGAAGTTGGATGTCTGAGTTTAACATTTATCATCATAGATAATTAGAGCCTGAAAATCATCAATATGTTTTTTCAGGTTTGCATCTTTAAAGACCATTACCCTAAGGAGACATAAACATACTTAATGCCACATGAAGTCAGCAATACTGAGTGTCACTCAGGTTGGGACAGTCCAGTGAGGCAGTTTTGACCTGCTTTCTCACTGAATATTATGGGTATCTATGCTAGTTATGCAGAAAATCTCTTAATATCACAAATGAGTGTTATAGTTTTGTCTAGAACTGCAGTTAAACTGGAGAACAGAGTGGCAGCCTGGGGAGAAGTGACTGAGTCAGGGCCTTGTCCCCCTCATCTTTTCTTAGTAATGAGGACCTTTTAGAAGGAACCATCCAGGCTTGATCAAACTAACAGGAGCAAAGCCTAGAATAACTGCACACACATTTCTTTAATAGACTGTATCCTGCCTAAACCTTTTTTTTATATATAATTGAGCCTCTTAGTTTTGTTATTTTCTGT
This sequence comes from Hydrochoerus hydrochaeris, assembly GCA_004027455.1. Taxonomy (NCBI): domain Eukaryota; kingdom Metazoa; phylum Chordata; class Mammalia; order Rodentia; family Hydrochaeridae; genus Hydrochoerus; species Hydrochoerus hydrochaeris. Next base: position 35,352 of record PVLA01009419.1, on the reverse strand, counting down.
TTTCCTACTCTTGTAGGGTGAAATCTTATTATACAAAATCCTCTCACATCAAAAATATATCTCTATACTTATAGCTTTGCTATATTTTTTCATATTATTATAACCTTTTCTCTTAACAAGCTTAAGGGTTACCACCTGGACTTTACTGTATCTCTCTCCTTCCTTTTAATTTTCCCTTTGATCTCTAATTGTTGCAATTTAAATTTGACTAGCTGCCAACGAGTGACCTTAAAATGTAGGCTTGTTCTTATCAAAGCAGCAAAAGAGAACATCAACCCTCTAATTGTATTCTGTGGTGGATTAACCAATGGTCAGTTTATAACACCTAACTGAACTGAATTAGCATGATGCCAGGTGGGTGTGGAGGCCCACTGAAGATTGTTTCCAATGGCATGAAGAAAAAACTGGAGGGGAAGTTGGTGAGCTGTTGATTCTCTTGGGGAAGATTGTCACACTGTTTTTCATCACAGGATCTCAGCTGTCCTCATCATTGAGGAACTCTGGTATACCCTGTCACTGAGGATAGCTGTGGTTCTTCCAGGGAAGCTCTGGGGCTTGAGTATCACTTCCTGGCTCCAGTGCAGATTAACGAGCTGGCTGGCACAGATCCTTCATTCCACTGGTGAAGACTTTCTGGATTCCACCACTGATCTTTGGGCCTTCCCAGTGCAAATCCTCAGTACAGAGATACGTGACATATTGTCATGGGCTCTGGGCCTCTAACTGGACTTGTGGAGGACACTGCCACAATCTCTAGGTCCTTAGATAGACTTATGCAGGACATTGCTGTAGGATCCATTTCCTCAGCTGGATTTTTTGGGTCACATGGACAAATCTCTTGCACTCTTCTGCATTTGAGTTTTTGAGTGAATTTTATGAAATAATTCTATAAATTATGTGTTCTGAATTATATCTATTCCCTTGTAAACCCTGACTATAATATAATGTAAGAATTTAAAATGTACAAGAAATATTTGAAGCATATTAATGAAACAAAAATACCCACTGAGATTAGAAACAAAAAGTAAATTTATCAATTTGCTAAGATTTTTAACAATGGACTCTTTCAGAATTAGAAAATAGTATTTATGTACAGAAGACAATGTACCAGGAAGAATTTTTTGTCCCTATCTTTGTTTTCCAAAATCTAGAGTTATTATTGTTTTATTTTTGGTTGGTTCCAGTGACTGTGATTTTTTAAAACTCCCTCTACTGAAGATTTTGTTTGTCTTGACAGACATTTTGCTATACCTTTAAAAGGCAGTATTTATACTCTATTTTGAGGAGTAGAGGACTGGACATGAGGTTGTCTGGTCACCAGAGGTATGTATTTTTATCTCTACCTGTATCAGTTTTTCTGTCCTTAAAACAATAGTCTCAGGTATTCTATAGCTTCTGCATGGACACAGAGTATCTAAGTAGACAGGCTATCCAAAAATGGTGAAAGTAAACAGGTTTTCATAGAAACTTCTAAAGAGCCAAAAAAGGAAAAAGTGTTGCATGTATTTTAACAGATTACTAACAAAGGTTAGACAGATGGACAAATATGTACAAAACAATGTCATTTAAATCAGAGAGTAGTATTTGGTGTGTTGCCCATGATGTTCTTGAATCTTTGTAAAAATATTGATTAAGGTTCATTTTGCCTAATACATTTGTCCTAGTGTAGTGTAATTGATTGACTTGGCTTCTGGCTGTCTTTAGCCCTTCCTTGATGTAAAACAGACCCATTTGGCTTATAGTATTACAATTTAAAGTTCCCCCACTTCTGCCACCACTCTTGGTCCTCTAGGATGTCTGAGGTAGAAAGGGGCTTTCAGAGGGAGCTACTGGAGGAGAAGGAGAAAGAAGAGGAAGCTTTTTTTTTAATATAGCTCTCTGTGTTTCAATAGATGGAATAGTGACCCTCTAAGCATGCCAGGAAGAAAGGCAAGCAAGGTTCCTGAGTTTTTCAGTCTCAGGATGAGACTGTTCCACATGATCTCAGTCCTGTGCTTTTAGACTTCCCTCCAGCAAAAATGAAGGGTATTACTGACAGAGAACAATTCAGAGCTCTATAAGTTGAGGTTCAGAAACTTTACATCCAAATGTTTCTAAAGGACATCATAAATATTGCTTAAATTGTTTTTCCATATTAGATAAACTTTGATCCATACTGTAGGCAAAGCAGAAAAGATGAAAGTAAAAGCACAAAATGAAAAATGAACCAACTGCGCTCATTTACTTAGCAGTTGTGTTATAGGGGGATGAAACTACCAACCTACTATATGTCCAATACAAGTTCATGTTTTCTAAAATTGAAGAATTTTAGGAACAACAAGAACATAATATATTTATTGAGAGAGAGAAAGCTTCTGTCTGATGGACAGAAGGGATTTCAAATGGATTGCCAAAGACTGTCTTTACTAAGGAATTTCACAGAGTAAAATAATGGACTGAGACTGGTGCAAGGTGGTGAAAAATGGGAACTCAAAAGGTGGGCCAATAACATGGGATGGAACTGTGGTCAGCCAATAAGGTTAATTGCTCAGGTAAAATTGATTAAATGAGGAACAAATAGAGGAGTGAGTCACATCATAAGCGGGCATGCTTAACAGCACTGATCCTTCCTATAGGGGTTGCGATGCTGACTCCTGATTTCCTCAGGGTGATAGAGAACTGTTTCAACTGTCCATCTTTAGGATGTGGTTGTATTTGCTTTGCCTTTTGTCTTGCCCACTGTGGGAGGTGCCTGTCTCCTCAGGGGTCACAAGGTATCTGAACTTCTTCACTGGCTCCTTTGAGGGCTCAGCTCTGTCTGACTGCCTATACTATTTCTATCTAACTCAGCTCCCTATAATATCTGGACAACTAAGAGACTTCTGGGTAGGAAAAAATCTAACCTGTAAACTTGTGAGATGCCCCAGGTTATTTTGTGTGTCCCTGAGTCCCTGTAGAATGCAGAGTTGGACATTTCCTTGTTCCTTTTCTGGGTACTGGAAGGAGGGTCCTCTGTGCAGAACTGTAGCTGTCAATTCAGTTTCTCTCTTAGTTTTTCTCAGGATTTCTTCCCACATTGAATTTCTAAAGCACTCACAAATTGCACCACTTGCTCTGGTATGCAACAATAGTGATGCAAAAAACAGAAGATGATTCAGAAATGAGGTTTTGTTCACCCACTGAGAGATGTAGGGCTATCTCAACTGAGGGCACCAGGCATTAGCAATTCTCCCATGAGTAGCACTGAAGCTGAGAAATCTCTGACTTTTATTGAGAATATGAATGGAAGAGAGAAAAGCAAAATGAAAGCAGTTTGGGCAAGGAGCTGTCTTAAGCTGAATAGTTGCTTTGGGGATAATGAAAGGATAATGGCCAATGCATCACTCATTTAACTTTTTTTTTGTTGTTCAAGTATTCACTCCTAACAGACCCTGCATGCTTTGACTTTGCAGTTTAACCATTTACTCTTTGGCCAGGTGTCCCTCACTGCTCAATATTATGTAATATTTCTCATAGGCCAGGTCAGTAGTGCATGTCTATAATTCCAGCAATTGGGAGGCTGAAGCAGGAGAACTGCCATGAGCTCAAAGCCAGTCTGGGATACATAATGAGTTTGAGGCCAGCCAGAACTACATAGAGATATAGCAAGACTCTGTCTTTAAATGAAAAAGAAAAAAGAAATTCTCACAGATGCAAATCTCAGCTCTTAGGATGACAAAATTTACACATCTAGCCCTTATTATCTTCCATTTCTGAAGGAAATTTTAACCTTATTTTAAATGAACAGATAGAATTGCAGATGGAAAACAACACTGAATGGTATGCATTACAATTCTCATTAGAAAAAGGCAACTATTTCTCTAATGCAATTTTTAAAATTTGCTTTGCTGCAGCACACTGTAAATCACTTATTTACCATGGATTTTAAAAATTTGATTTTACATACACAGAAATAACAACTTCTGCCTGTCTGAGCAAAATTCACCTGTAACTAACCCAGCTGTATCTCACTCATTTTGTGCGTTTGCTCCAAACTGGCTGCTCAGTGTGAAGATGTTATCAGTGCAGTGCTCTGCTCACTGTATACCTGGAGTGAACCCCTGTTGCACCTGGCTAAGGAAGCACATCACCTGCCAGACATGCAACAAATTCTCACAGTCAAAGAAAGTGTAACTTCTGGTGAAAACCAGCAACTTTGAAATATCACAAGGCAGATAGCCAGTCTGCTGAGCAGCCTTTAATGTGTTCTTGGTTTCCTAATATTGATTTTCTTCTTAGATGAAAAATGGTTTGAATCCCTCATTTTCTATTAACAATATTGAGGCCAAGTGTTTCAATATCTAATCTGATATTAAACATGGTAAGAGCCTTAGCCAAACACTATGTGGACTCAAACATAAAGGAGTGATGAATTCACCATGCTGAGGGGGGCCACTTTTCCTGCAGTGTCCACAAATTCACTGTGGACTCATCCCTTCATACAATTGATGGTTAATGGCTTTTCAGGAAATGGAATCAGAACAGAGCATTTATGAAAGAAATGTTTTCTTCAAAATATCTCAGGACAACCACACAGGAATTTTGGTCATATTCTTTCATATTCTCACACAAAACAATCAGAATAGGAGAGGAAAATGGAAAAAATCAACATCATATAGGACATTCTCCCTCCACCCCATCAGCCAGAGTAGACTGAGGAAGCCACGTCATCAGTGCTGTTCCACAAGCACAAAAGAAGAGGTACTGTGCTTTTGGAATGTTCCTTGTTTCACATTTGTTGGGTATATCCTAAGTGTTACTTTTCATGAGATACCTAAATGAAAATATATATCATTACATTTAATCTTCAGAAATAATTTGTCATACATTTATTGGAATGATATTTTAAAAAGAAATATCCTATCATATAGGAATATTTCAACATAAGATAAAGATAAGCAACTATCAGAACACCTCAGAAAAATGTAGTACATAAAAATATAATTTTACAAACAGTAATAGAAATAACTTTAGAGTTCTTGATATTTTTCTAAGCATATAATAATTTGTGTCATTTTCATAACAAAATGCTATCTCTAACACACACACACACACACACACACTGATATTAATCCAAGAACATAGAAAACAACTGATTTCAACTTTTTTTCTCTTTTCCTGTCAGCAAGTTTTCTGAGTTCAGTATGTTGTTCAATATTCCTTTATTTTATGTCTATTCCCCCAATCTTTTATATAATATGGTATATATCATGCTATTTTGTGCAAGAAATATTATCTAAGAACCCAAGTTCCCAAAGTGAAAAAAGGAAGCACTCTAGATAGATTATGCCCACACAATTCATAGTTCAAGAAAATTATTCTTACTCTGTATGAGAAAGCTCACAATAATGATCTATGGTTATCCCATACAGCCTATAGCTATGGAAATGAGCTGCCATCTTCAGAGGCAGCACAGTGTTACTGAGGCTCTGGGATCTGAGGGTCTCCAAGATTTTAGAGCCTAAAGGAGGGCAGAGGGATCCACTGTCCTCTTTCTTGACTAAGCAGGGCTTTCTGGAGGACTTTCTCACACACACCCCCACAGCACAGCCTCCACTGTGGTGGGTTACTGTCAGGATCCTATTTCTTATAAATTGTTTTCCCAAATTCTCCAACCTCAGAGAAAATCAGCTATTTCTATAAACTTGGGAACTATTTTTCCTGGAGGAGAAGGTATGAGAAATTCTGACTTTTTTTTGTCACTCATTATTTGAGTGTAAGTACCTCAAAGCACCAAGTGAAGTCCCCACACTTTCAAAAAATGTAGTACAGATACAATCTGCAGAATAGATTCAGTTAAAAGCAACAAAAGTAAATGCTCAACTATTGGAAGAAATTAAATGCAAATGGAGCATCAGGGACAAGTTTTAGGAATTGAGAAAGTTATATAAGCAGGAAAAAGGCGGGAGCACTCCAAGGTTCCTTGGTCAAACTCATATCTATACTCAGGTAGAAGATTTCTAGTTGTCCATTTGTCTACTCCTGCAAGATTGTAAATTACCTGTAATTATTTGCATGTCAGAACAAAAAGACAAATCTATGTTCTGCTTCTGGTTTTTATATGGCTTGTAGGTTTATAATACACTGGATAAGGTACATGAAAACTTATTTTCTAGCTAAAGGTTTACATTTCCATTACTTCCAAAATCCCAATTTAGCAACTGAAAGATACAAGGATGTACAAATACTAACCATATAATTAATAAGTCACTATCTTCTTGCTTTCTAGTTTGATCTTTAAGTTGCAGGTAAAATGAACTATGCTTCATGGTTGGAACATCAGTCCCTACAGTCACCTGATAGACAATCTAGCCTGTTTGCTTTTTCTTTTTCTTTTTTTAACACTTCACTGCCCGTTTAATGATGCAAAGAGGATTTACAGTCTTCTTTACTCTCTGAAGTGCCAAGTTTCCTATGAACACAATTGCTAATCCCATATTCATTCCTTCTATTTCTTGGATAATTTTTAATGATTCTTGTCTTGGCATGATTATTTTGGAGTTAAGACACATTAAGGAATACTTGAATATGATGCTTAAATTGTGTGCTTTTTAAAAAAAATAACATTCTTTAGCATTATAAAAATTGCAAAAATTTGTCTTTAAAGTCTTATTTCTTCATGTAACAGAAAAATACATGACTATATCACCAATCTTGAAAATTTCTGATGAAAATTTCTGACAAATAATAGAAAATATCCTCTAAATTAAAACAAAAAGTTATTTCAGATCACAATCAAATAACAAGGGCCAGGTTACATGAACCAAAATATTAGATTACAAGTAATCACAATAGTCCTGCTACAAAGAAGAATGAATATTAAGAGTATCAGAAAGGGAAATTATATCCTATGACCTAACTTTCTCAGTGTTTGTACAGGCAATAAAAGTTCTCTTGTAACTGCCATGCACCTAAATGGCACAAGTTTCCTAAACTGTCTGAACACTGCTAAGATACAAACACAAACAGCTTTGGATTCCTCTAACTCCTGTCTTCAAAAACATTCTCCTGTATGCACATGTCCTTAGCATCACTTTGAAACTCTCCATATGTTCTATTCACTCTGGGTGTAAAAGTGCAGCCTGGTCAAGGTCCAACTCCATCTCATAACCATTTAATACTATACTCCCCATCTATGTTGGCTCAGGGCACACAGCAGGGAATGTAGAAGTGATCAGTTCTTACAAGGTCCCTCCCTCTCATTCTCAGGATCTCCATTTTCCTGGATGGAGCTGAATAGAGGGGCACAGAAAAGGAAACGTTCTGACAAAACTGAGAGTGAGATGCTGTCATAGACACCCCAGTGCTGGCTGGACTCATCCTGAACTCACCTTCTGGGTCATGAATCTGTCTTAGGTGCACTCTTATGATTCTCCCAGATACCCTCAGTCAGCACAGCACACTGCAGAGTGTCTTCCTCAGAGGAAAGCTTGGTTTCATTCCCAAGTCCTTCATGCAGCTCTGCTGCCTGTGGTTGAATTCTTTCCAGTCTCTGTTGCTGGTCCTTCACATTGGAATTCATGAACCATAACCCACTCAGGCAGTGAAGAGACACTATTCCTGTAGCACCATTCCTGCACCCTCCTGATGTTACCCCAGTTCCCTTTCTCTCCTTTCTATTCACACCACACATCAGAATGTTGAATTCATTAGCAGGCATTCACCTGAGCAATGCAATGCCACTCTTCCCTTCTCTAAACACAATGTATCATGATCTCTGGTACCAATCAGTTAGAGCACAAGTTTCACAAATTTTTCATGAGGTAAGTGAACAGTGCAGCTCCCTATGCATTCTCACTCTTCTGCTCCCCAATCTTGGAGAGAGGAGACTGGATTATAGTCACTTGGCTTGGATCTGTGCAATCCAAGCTGAGGTCTAATGCAGATCCATCCAGCTCTCCTCAGAGGGCAGGGGCTTGTCTGGGAGGTTTTACATCAGCATTAGGGTTTCACAGGGATTTTTAGACAGTGGAGATTCAGCAACTTAATGTAAAAGAGAAAGAGGAAGGATGGACCAATTGGAGAGGGAGAGCTACAAAGTGAGATAAAATAAAAAAGAAGGACACAAAGAAACAAAATGGAGGAAAAATAGATTGTGAAGACTAAGAGGAGGTGAGAGTGCTGCCCTGGAAGGAAACCTAAATCTACCCTAATCACAAATGCAGATAATAGTCCATGTTCCCTTTTTATCTTTCTATAGTCCTTTCCTCTTTCTTTTCTGAGATTTTCTTTTGTATTATGAGTAGTCTATATTCTTACATGTTGAGATTCTGTAGTTGTTGAGAAAAGCAAAATGTGGCACCTCTGCACACTGGATTTCAAGGGAATTTTCAACCTTTGGTTTAAAAACCTAAAGGAAAAAAAAAACTTTTCCACACTGACAGAAAAATTTCCCAACAAAGCCTATCTCTTCCTTCAGAGTATTTACTTTTTGTCTTAACCTTACTCAATCTGACTCTGAAAGTGAGGATCTGAAACTCTCAGGAAACCACAGAGACTCCTGTCCAAGCCAATCCTCCACTGCCTCATGCTCCTCCTGAATACATGGGCAACATCTACTCTCTCATATCACAGTCTTTTACTTTTAAAAGCAGCAAACTGATCCCTGGACTGCAACCACAGGCCCACCCCTCTGGGAACCCCTCTCACCTCCTAGTACTGTGGTTAAACTTTGGCTCCAACCCCTTCTCCCAGAACCTTGGACTACAGTGGATTACCATGCTGGCTCAATGGGAGACTCAGGAACTCCTCACCCAAACAAAAGACCTTAGCAGGCTCCAGTCAGTGTGGTGAGTTTGCCCCTAAAATAGAGGTCTGCAGTGGGTGAATAGGAGCAGTAGTGAAACTCCCTCCAACTGTAAGACCTTAACAAACCTGGCAAGAGAATGGGTGATCCCCTCCTCCACACAGAGAACATCAGACAGGTTAAGGAGTGAGCCAATAAGACCCCCAACTTGGAGAAAATTAAAAGAGCTTGTGAGACCCCCAGTGACACAGTAGGGCCTTAGCTAACACAAACACTATAGACAGGGAGATCTGGTGACCTGCAATAACCTGAAGACATAGCAACAGCAGGAACTAAGAGTTGACCTACATCAATACTTATAGGCTAGTTACCCAAGGAGAAATGTAGGACTCACCCAATAGGCCTGGAAGGAGGAATTAGGATGACTGGCCCTCCTACTCACAGTGGTACTCAGTAATTGGACAAATAACCACACAGCAGTACCATAAATTTTATACTACAGACAGTTGAGACCATTAGGATTGAAAGAAGAACTCTTTACCCAAAAGGTGAAAATGACAAAATGAAAAGGCAAAATGCAATCTCAAACATCTAGTCCATCAGGAGCAAGTACAAGCAACACTGAAATAGAGGATTATAAAAGTTATACCTGAGAAATTTCCAAAAACATGGCAAATGAAATAAAGAACAAATTCATGAGGCTATTGTTGATTTCTCTATCGTCTGGTTTTGAAGGCCTATACTGCCTTTATCACTCTGTTCTCATGAGTTTAATACTATTTTGTATGAATTCATAGTGTAAAGATATGAACAACTATTTAGAAGAAAACAAGAGACATTATGGTAGCCAGTGATGATCTTCTGTTGTCTTGTTTTGAAATCTGTGTCATTTACAATGTTGTCTTCTGGCTGTTCTGTTTTGTAATGTTTAGTTTTACCCTCTTTAAAAGAAAATTTAAAAATTTTAAGAAATTTAAAAATTCTTGAGGCTTTACCTATGTAAAGACAAATATAACAACCTTAGTAAAGGAGTTACTTAGCATAGCCAGAGAAGAAATAGAAAAAATACAGGAACATGGGAAATTGATGGAAAATTTGAATGATCAATATAGAAAACAAGCAGAATGTATGAAACAAATTCAAAGAGATACCCAAGAAACAAAAAATTCTATTGAAAGCTTGCAAAACTGTTTAAATGCACCTGAGGATAGAATTTTGGACGTTGAGGACAGGATCACAGTTAGTGATTATGAAAGAGTAGAACTTTTAGAAACAACAAAGCAGCATGAAATGGTGATCCAGCAGTTTCAAGATGATGCCAAGACAAACAATACAAGACTAATAGGGATCAATGAAGATGCAGGAATCCATGCAAATGACATCCATAAACATCCACAGAAGTAATAGCAGAAAATTTCCCAAACATGGTGAAAAAATCTGACACACAGAAAACAGAAGCATGTAGAATGCCAAACAGTCACAATCAACATAAATCTACACCCAGACATATAATAATTAGAATCCCAGACATACAATATAAAAACAGAATATTAAAAGCTGTTAGAGAAAAGACACAACTCACATATGAAGGAAAACCCATCAGAATCACAGCAGAATTTTCAGCCCTCAAGTTAAGATGAGCTTGCAATGCAGTATTCCAAGCCCTGAAAGAAAACAACTTTCCACCCAGACTGATGTACCCAGCAAAACTATCTTTTAAATTTAATGGAGAAACAAGACAAACAACAACTGAAGAAAGTCATGTCCACCAAACCAACCTTAGAAAGAGTATTGAAAGACATACTGTATAGAGACAAAAATGACCACAATCTCCAGAACAACAACAGAAAGACACCACCAGGCAGGGCAAACAATTGAAAAAGGGGAAAAAGCAGAAAATAAACAATAGGAACATAACATGACAAAATTGAACCAGTACATATCATTTATATTCTTAAATGTATATGGCCTCAATTCACCTATCAAGAGAAATAGATTGATTGAATGGATCAAGAAACAGGATCCCACAAATATGCTGTACACAATAAACACATATGACTCAAAAGGAAACTCATAGATTAAAAGTCAAAGGATGGAAAACAATATTCTGTGCAACAGGAATGCAGAAAAAAGCAGGAGTAGCTATACTGCTTACAAACAACATGAACTTTAAACCTAAAATGATTAAAAGAGATAAAACAGGTGATTGCATACTTGATAGTGGAAAACTTCAAGAAGAAGAACTAACAATTATAAATATATATATATATATATATATATATATATATATATGCATCAAACACAGGAGCACCCAACTGTATAAGACAAATACAAATGGACTTGAAAAACCAAATACACAAAAACACGATTGTAATAGGAGACCTTAATTCCCCACTGTCACATAGAGATAGATCACCTAGACAAAAAGTCAGCAAACAAATAATAGAACTAAATCATACCTTGAGCAAATGGACTTAGTAGGCATTTACAGAGTGTTCCAGCAAACCACATCAGAATACACATTCTTCTGAGCTGCACATGGGACATTCTGCAAAGCAGATCATATATTATCCCTTAATACATTCTTAAGTAAATGCAAAGGTATTGAAATCATCTCATGCATAATATCATAGTGCACTGAAATTGGAAATTAATGGCAAAAGGAGTTGCAAAACCTGTATAAATATATGGAAATTAAATAACAACCTTCCGAACAATCAGTGGGCTACAGGTGAAATTAAAGAAGAAATAAAGCAATACCTACAAGTGGAAAACACAGAGCAAATGGACAGATATCTAGAAACACATGAACTTGAAAAAATCAACATCAGCTACTAAAGTTGAAAATGTGATTAAAAACTAACCACCAAAAAAGCCCAGGTCCTGATAGATTCATGGTTTAATTCTCTAAGAGATTTAGAGAAGAATTGATGCCAATACTCCTCAAACTCTTTAATGAAATTGAAAGGAAAGCAATCCTCCCTAACTCATTCCTAGAGGCAAGCATTACTATGATACCAAAACTAGAGAAAGAACAAACTAAAAAGGAGAACTATAGGACAATCTCACTGATGAACATTGATACAAAGATTCTCAAAAATATATTGGCAAATAGAATGCAGCAAATCATCAAGAAGATTAGACATCATGACCAAGTGGGGTTCATTCCAGGAATGCAGGGATGGTTTAACATACACAAATCAATAAATGTAATACACCACATCAACAGAGCCAAAAACAAAAACCACATGGTCATCTCAATAGATACAGAAAAAGCTTTTGATAAAGTCCAGCACACGTTCATGATAAAAATCCTTCAGAAACTCGGAATAGACAGTGTCTACCTCAACCTTATAAAGGCCATCTATGACAAATCAACAGCCAACATTATACTAAATGGACAAAAACTGAAAGCTTTCACTTTAAAATCAGGAACAAGACAAGGATATGCACTGTCACTACTCCCATTCAATAGAGTTCTGGAAACACTAGCCAGGATAATCAGACAAGAGAGAAATAAAAGGAATAAAGTTAGGAAAGGAAGAAGTTAAATTATCACTATTTTTAGATGACATTATAATCTATATAGAAGACCAAAAAATTCCATTAAAAGACTACTAGAGGTAATAAACAAATATAGCAGCATAGCTGGATACAAAGTTAATGTTGAAAAATGAATAGCATTCCTATACACAACAAAAAACTCACTGAGAGAGAAATTATGGAAATATCACCCTTTACAATAACATCTAAAAAAATGAAATACTTAGGAATCAACCTAAGAATGTAAAAGACTCATATGCTGAAAATTATACTATGCTGAAAAAGGAGATTGTAGAGGATATTAGAAAATGGAAGGATATTCACTGCTCTTGGTTAGGAAGAACAAACATTGTGAAAATGGCCATACTCCCCAAACTTTTACATAGATTAAATGCAATCCCAATCAAAATACCATTAACATACCTCACAGATCTAGAGAAAACACTCCTGAAATTCATTTGGAAACAGAAGAAACCTAGAATAGCAAAACTAATTCTGGGCAACAAAGGCAAGGCAGGAGGCATCTCAATTCCTGACTTGAAACTGTACTACAAAGCCACAGTGATAAAATCAGCATGATACTGGCAAAGAAATAGACCTGAGGATAAATGGAACAGATTAAAAGATGAAAACACAACTACAAAGACCCTCAGTCCCTGATATTTGACAAAGGAAATAAACATGTTCACTGGAAGAAGGGTAGCCTCTTTAATATATGGTGTTGGAAAAATTGGCTATCCACATGCCAAAGACTGAAACTACATCTATGCCTATCACCATGCACAAAACTAAAGTCTAAATGGATCAAAGACCTAAATATTAAAACAAAAACACTAAATCTACTGGAAGACAAGGTAGGTATAAATCTTGGAGACATAGGGGTAGGCAGAGAATTCATGAACAAAATGCAAACTGCACAGGAAACACCTCAAAGAATCAACAACTGTGATCTCATATTATTGAAAAATATCTGCACTTCAAAGGAAATCACCAACATAGTGAAAAGAAAACCAACAGAATGGGAAAGAATTTTAGCCAGCAATCCCTCAGACAAAGGACTTATATCCAGAGTATACAAGAATTGAAAAACATCAAGCCCCCCAAATTTGAAGACCCTCTCCAAAAATGGGCATGTGAGATGAACACACAATTCTCAGAAGAAGATATACAAATAGCAAATAAATACATGAAGAAATGTTCACCATCACTGGTCATTCGAGAAATGCAAATTAAAACATTGAGATTTTGTCTCATTCCAGAAAGAATAGCTGCCATCAAGAAATCAACTGATAACCAATATTGGCAAGGCTGCAGGGAAAAAGAAACAGTGCTCCACTGTTGGTGGGAATGTAGACTGGTGCAACCACTATGGAAATCACTATGGAGAATTCTCAGAAGACTAGGATTGGAAGCTCCATTCAATACAGATATTCCCCTCCTGGGTATTTTCCCAGAAAAACTGAAAAGTTCATATCGCAATGATATATGTTCACCCATATTCCTAGCAGCACAATTTGTAATAGGTAAATCTTGGAAATAACCAAGATACCCATCAACAGCAAAGTGGATGAAAAAGATGTGGTATTTTTATACAGTAGAATATTACTCAGCTATAAAAAAAGATGATCTTGAGGCCTCATAGGTAAATGGAGACAACTTGAGACTATTCTCATAAGTGAAGTAAATAAGAATCATATTTATAAATATCATATTGTGTCTCTAGTGTAAAAAGTAATATGAAATGTAGGAGTAATAAAACCCAAAATGTGTAATTGCTATTGTAAAAAAGAGAGGAAAAGAACATGCTCTAAAGGATATAACTACATGTATGCTTGAGAGTGTAAGATAGATGGTCATATTTCTCAGTTTTTGTTAGATCATTGGGCAGAACTGTTTGCAGTCTCACTGTTTCAATGTCTACTTTGCATGCTTTAATTTTGTAACTTGAGAAACTATTTCCAAGATGAAAGTATGTAATTTATCAACTAGTGGTTCCTTAGTGGTTTTTTTTCTTTTTTTCCTTTGGAATTCTGTATTGTTGCTACCCTTTTTTCTGTTTTGCTTTTTTTTCTTAAAATGAAATAAAATACTGTAGTCTTCATGCAAGATTGAAGAGAAATGTAACTGTTTTGCACAGTTAGCAAGGGGTAGTGGGCAAGAGGATATCTGAAAATAATAAAACAATTATTCTAATCCCTTAAAGAGCAAATCTTTTTCTTTTCTGTGTATTTTTATGTAAGATTATGTTTGAATAGATGATATTTAAACTACATTTTACTTATTACCCTCACTATTATGGTCTCAAGGTGCATCCATTTTCCTAAAAAATTCTCAGATCTATTCTTCTTTATGTCATACTAGTATTCTATTTAATATATAGTATATTTTCTTTATCCATCTTGTGATGGGCATATAGGTTGCTTCAAAAATTTAGCTTTTGTCAATTGTGCTTCTCTTACATGAATATGTATATAGTATCATAAAAGTTAAAATCATAAGTGGGCCTTGTGATGGCTAGACATTTCTCAAAAGGAGTGCGAATAGCCAGTATGTTCATGAAAAAATGTTGACTGTATTTGGTCCCTAGAGAAATGCATATCAAAACCACAGTGAAATTCTATTTAAATTAATAATGAATGACTGTCACAAAGAACTCAGAAGAGGGCCAGGGATATGCATATTTTTTTCTATTTGTGTGAAGAATCTTTAAAATGTTGATGTGGATTGCTTTACATCTGTAATTGTCTTACATCAGTTACACATCTGATTTAGCAATATTAATTCTCCTGGTGCTTGAGCACTAGAAATCTTTCGGTGCTTGAATGTCTTTGTCAAATTGTATTTTGTTTTGCAATATACTTCATAAATTACTTTTATATCCAATGTTAGGTTAATTCTTGTGTATTTTATTATTTTGAATCTCTTTTGTACAGAAGCTTTTCTTGATTTTTTTCTCAGATACTTAATGACGTACAGAAAATCTCTGCATACATTAATTTTTGATCCTGATATTTTACTGAATTTGTGTATCAACTCTAAAAGTCTTCTGATAGAGTCTATGTAGGGTCTTTTAAGTCATATTAGAATTATATTGTATTAAGGTAAGCTACAATTTCTTCCTTTTTATTTGTAACTATTTATATATTTATTTATTGTCTCTTTGAGACAGGGTCTCACTCACTATGAGATTCAGGGTGGCCTTGGGCTCAGATTGTAGCCCAGTCTGGTCTCAAACTTACAGTGATCCTCCTACCTCAGGCTCCTGAGTGCTGGGATTACAGGAGTGCACCACTGTTCATAGCCCATTTGTAATATTTTAAATTGCTTTTACTCTGGCCTAAGTGTTCTGCCTGAAATTGTAAGTAGTATATTAAATAGATATGGAAGGAATGGGTCTCTTTCTCTGCTCAGTGGGAATACTATCATATTGTGTTCATTCAGTATGATAGTGGCTGTTTATGGCATATACTGAGGTGAGGTTTTTCATTACTTTCTTCACACTTTTTGTTAAAGTCATGTTACAATATGTCTTTTTTTCTATAACTGTAGAATGCCATTGTATTTGTTCTTGATTGTATTTATATAGAGTATTATGTTTATTGTTTTGCATATTTTGATATAATGAAAATTACTTCCATTCATCCAAGAAATAATAAATATTTGATCATAACTCGTGACATTTTCATGTGTTTTTTAACTCAGTTTACAAGCATTTAACTGTGGATTTTTGTATTTCCATCTATCAAGGATGTGAGTATGAAGTTTTCTTGCTATATTATGTCCTATTCAGTTTTGGTATCATGGTGGTAATGGCCTCACTAAATGACTATGGCAGTCCATCTTTATTTTCCACCTTAAGGAATACTTTGAAGAAAACTGATATTTAGTATTATTTGAAGGTCTAGAAAAACTCACCCAAGACTTTCTTTGTTCTTTTTTACTTCTCCAATATCTACTTCTTCACTCTTCTATAACTCCCCTTCTTACTCCTATGTCTTAGCTGAAAGTCACTCCACTGTGCATGTCCTGTACAATAATATATATATATATATATATATATATATATATATATATATAATGATTCTCACATATGCAACTCTGACCTCTTTTGTGATGACCACAAAGTCTACACATCAAGCCCAAATGATTTATCTAAGCTTTAATGTTTCAATGTTATAATTATTTAATATATTGAATTGTTTAGTATTTCAAAAGTTTAATATTTCAATGTTACAATTTTAAATAGATAAGTAGAATTAAACAGTCAAATAAATTTAATGCTAGTAATTTCTCATTTAAAAAGTAGGTATTTCCATTAGCAAGTTATTATTGTGTTTGTTTTACTGAAGCACAAAATATACCAAAAATTTTCATTGTGTTCTCTTGCACCTTTTATCATCTACACAAATTTTACATAAATACAGGAGTAACAAAGAAATATTTTAGTTCAATCTCTGTGAAGAACTATCATATCAATTAATCCTGTTATACTTCACTTATTTTAATGTCACCTCTGTGACCTGGCTGCTTAGAAAAAAAGACTTTTTGAACTTGGTAGTTGCCTTGGTTTGATCCTGGAATGACCCTGTCATCTACTTCATTAATAAAATACACTTCCTGACAAGTTGCACTGATATTCTCATGGAAAAGGTGTGGAAATTGAGGACCAATTCCAAAAACTTCCAGAAGAACTGAAGAAGGTAGCTAGCCAGGTGATGCTTCTTTGTAATTCTGATTAGAAAACATCCCTTCTGTGGTGGGAAACGTTTGGAATTCCTAATTTTGTAAGTACAAGAGTTTTGGGCCATCACTCTCAGCAGTTAGGACCCTGTCCAGCATCCTATACCACGGGAGGACACCAGAGGTCCCTGTGGGCCTGACTGAGCCACGCCCATCGACCTCCATTCAGTCTCAGGGGCCCAGGGTGTGGGAGGTGATTACCAGCACGCATAGGGGAAGCTTTGAAACATTGCTGGAAACCTGGAAATACAGGAAAATGACAAAACAAAAGACCAAAATGCAATCTCAAATCCTTTCTGGGCTTCTGTTCCAGGACTCTCCTCTCCCAACTGCCTCCCCCTGAGAAGCCCACCAACAGTTTCTCCAACTCTATTCAGTTCTGAGGAATGAGAATGCATCCACACCCAGATAGGACCTGGCCTATTTGGACCTCATGCCCTATTGAAATCCAAGGTAAGGAAGCTCTAGTATGTTATCATCAGATTTTCCTGGGTGTCTTAAAGGTTACCATTCAGAAACCAACAAATCTGTCTGAGCTTTCATTGAGGTAATTTAGGGAATCTGATGAGGCTCCATTCGTGTTCTTGGAGTGCCTCTTACAGGCATATCGTATTTATACACCTATTGATCCAGAGGCAGAGGACAAATGTGCCTTAAATATCTTGTTTGTCTCCCAGTTGGCCTTAGATATTACAAAAAAATTAGAAGGACACTCTCAGAGTTTGTGGTGGTAGCCCATAAGGTCTTCAACAACGAAGAAGATCCATAGGGCATGAACATCTTAAAAATCCCTTCCCTGAAGACTAAGTGCCAAGTTGGAAAATTTTTAGGGGCTTTGGGCTACTGCTGGTTGTGGATCCTGAGTTTTTTTGACATGGCTCAACCACTCTACACCTCTACTGGAGGTGATCCATCTGGAACTTTAACCTGGACTGAGCTAGAGGAACAAGCTCTCCCTGAACCTTACCAATTACATGTACCTGAGAGCCATGAGATCACAAAAGGGATCTTAAACCAGTACCTAAAACCCTGAAAAAGGCCTATTCCCTTTCTCTCCCAGCCATTAGACCCTATGGCTCCAGTGCAGCCAAATTGCCTACACAACCAAGGAACTTCTAAGCTGACTTTTGGTCAGAGACTCCAGATAGTGGCCCCACATGTGGAGGAGACACCATTGCAGTCACCTCCTGATAGATGCCTTTCCAACACTTGGATTGTCCAGTACCAGGTCCTTCTACTGGACCCTGACTGCATCAAGTTCTTGTCTACCTCTGCCTTCAATCCAGTGAGTCTTCTGCCAGATCCCTCAATGCCAATAAATAACTGTATGGACATTGTTGACTTAGTCTCAAGCCTGTGAGCTGACTTGACTGATGTCCCACTTGCCCAGCCTGAAGACATCCTTTTCACAGACAGTAGCAGTTACCTCCACCAAGGTACATGAGTGGCAGGAGCTGTGGTGACCACCAAAACTGAGGAAATTTGGGACCAAGCTTTAGGGTCAGGAACTTCATCTCAGTGGGCAGAACTGATAGCTTGTACTCAAGCCCTAAATTGGGGACAAAATAAATCTATAAATATAGATAGATAGATAGTCAGTATGCTTTTGCTATCATCCATGCTCATGGGACCATTTATCAGGAAAGAGGGTTATTAACCTCAGCAGGAACAAAGATCAAGAATGCCCCCAACATCTTAGATGTCCTGCTTGCCATTTGGCTGCTCCAAGATTGCCATTATGCACTGTTTGGGGCACCAATGAGAAGATACCGCAATAGCTCATGGAAATGCACTGACTGATAAGGCAGCCAAAGAAGTGGCACTGAAACCAGTAGGACCTATAATGCTCCTCCCCACTATGCTACCCAAGCCATCCTATTCAGATTCAGACTTGAGACCATCCAAGAGCCTAGGGGCCCAACTTTCTCCAGAAGGCTAGCCTTACCAGATGGTCAAATTCTCATCTCAGAATCATTGGACCCTCAGCTCATCCAGGAGACCCATGGGGGCCACTCAATTAAGGGGAACCAAATTGGCTGAATTATATTGCTGGAGTAAAGAGATCAATCAAAAATGCCAACCCTCAGATGGCACCCACTGATGTTCAAAAGAGACAAAGAAGACTTACCCTTGGATACCACTGGGAAATAGATTTTACCAAAATGGGCCCAAGAAGGGAAGGGCCATAAATATCTCTTAGTTCTCATAGACACATTCACCAGTGGACTAAAGGATTCACCACTCAGCTTGAATCAGTTCTCATAGTAGCTAAGAAGCTCCTCTATGAGATAGTGTCTCAATTTGGTTTGCTCACCTCCCTGGGGTCCAACAATGGCCCAGCTTTCATAGCTTAGATCACTCA
This sequence comes from Hydrochoerus hydrochaeris, assembly GCA_004027455.1. NCBI lineage: Eukaryota > Metazoa > Chordata > Mammalia > Rodentia > Hydrochaeridae > Hydrochoerus > Hydrochoerus hydrochaeris. Next base: position 15,943 of record PVLA01009419.1, on the reverse strand, counting down.
AAATTTAGGTGCAGCTTTAGAAATCAATTGGAAATTACATTGTGCCTACCAGCCTTAAAGTTCAGGTCAATAGAGAAAATAAACAAGACCATAAAAGAAACTATTTCAAAACTGGCTCTTTAGCCTGGCAAAACTGGGTAAGTCTCTTTCCTTTTGTCCTTCTGCATGTGCAATGTACCCCAATACCTTGAGGGAATTACTCCTTCTGAAGCCATGTACAGTCAGCCACCCCATTTAATACCCCATATTCAAGATGGTAAGTTGGCTGTTGTCATTAAAGGGGAACTTGTTGGGTCCTTACAGGTTCTCCAGCCTCTCCTGCACTCAATCCACCACTTGTTCCAGGACCACCAGATCATTCCCAAAAGGCCTAATGACCCTCTAGCAGCCCAACCTGGTGATAAAACCTACATCAACAAGAGACAGTCCACATCCCTAGGCACATGCATACTTAACTATTTCTTTGGCGTTGTTTCCTCCAGACTGTGCACATACCCAACATGAAAATGCCTGGTATCTATCCAGGGCCTCTGGACAGGATCTCTGTGGAAGTACCTCCAACTGCCATTCAAACACTGTGTCTCTGTTCAGCCTGAAGCAGCTAGATTGGTCTTCTGCCCCTTTCCCCTCATAGCAGTTCAGGTTACTTCTTCAGAGGGCGGAATATTACAGGCAACTGAGCCAGTTAGAAATATTATGGGCAGTTAGACAGGGCTAGGCTCTCAAGGAAGCTGGAACAGAGGACCAGATGTCTGATGACTTTGGAGGAGACACACACACCTCTTGCTGTGGGCCAGGTCTCAAGACAAATGCAAACACACCCTTAAGTATAATCCTTAGGGATTAAATCTGGATCATCTTATGCCCACTTTGCAAATTCCCATTTCCCCACCTTTGAGCCATCTAATCTCATGGTTTCCTCTATAAAAAGTCCCTGGAAAAGGGATTCTGGGGCAACCTGCTCGGGACCCCCTTCTGTCTCTCTTCAGGCAGAAGATTTCTCTCAATAAATATATTCTACTCTTCAAAAAAAGATAACATCAAAAGTAATATCATATTTTTCTTTGATTTTGTAAGTATGTGTTTATATGTGTCATTGTTAACATTTTCCTGGAATATGACTCTCTCTAAAACATAGAACATATTATAATGCAAAGATCATGTTAATCCAAAAGCATAGAAAGTAAACACCTTAACTTTCAAATTATTTTCTGTATTAAACTCAGCTAAATTCCTGAAGTCACTAATTTGTTCTGCAGAGCTTCATTTTCTGTATGTTTTTCCAACAGTCTATACATTTATTCCTGCTAATGTCATGATATATTTCAAGGAAAATTTATCTTAAATTTCAAGCAATAAAAGTAAAAAAGTAAAAATCAGAAATTAATGTTATACTTTACACATACACTTATCAAATTCCAATAAAAATTATTTTTCCACTCTAAGGAAATCTTATCAGGTTGACATATACAATTCCTCAGATCTGTTCCCAGTAACTCTGGAAATCACCTGACATCTTAGAGGACTATGTTGGGGGACAGAGACACTGAGACCTCTCTTGACTGCCAGCTCGTAGAGACCTGCAGAAGTTGCAGGGACCCACTGCTTGCTGTCACCCTGTGTGGCACTGTTCTGAACTGCAAGTACCTCCTCACCCTACTAAAGAGCACTTATATCCCCTCACAGGTACCTGCCCAGAACCCCATTCCACAAAGTGCAAGAGAAAGTAGCTGCTTCCCATGAAAATCTCTAAGGCATTTTCCCTGGGTGGAGTAAGAGAATCCTGACTTCAGGCTACACAACCAAATCTTGACTTATTATCTGCATCTTAAAGCACCAAGTACAGTCCTCAAGTCTGTAAGATTCTGGTAAAAATGCTATGTAGCAAACAGATTTATTTGAAAGAAAGAGAAAAAAGAAAAGCAGTGAGCTATCTGAAGGAATAAAAAATAAATGAAACATCAGGAGCAACTTTTACTATATATAAAAGTTCCTTGACTGAAAGAACAGAAGCTATTGTCTCCATTGTTCCTTAGTGAAAACTGATTTTATAATCAGGTAGCAATTTTCTGGTTCTTCATTTATCTACACCTGCAGGAACATAACTTCACTGTGATCACTTACATGTCAGAGGAGTAACCCATGTGTTCTGCTTCTAGCTTTAAGATGACTGAAGTTTTTGATTCCATGGCCAGGATGTAAATCCTTGGGTAAAGATTTAAAATCTCAATCCTTTCCTCAAATTTTATTTTAACAATAGAAAGATATGAATATTAGCAAATTCTAACAATATGAACAATCGGTGGCTGTATTTTGGGTGACTAGGTTGATCTGAAGTCACAGAGGTGGGGACTCTACTGTGTGGACAGGGTTTCCTTCCCTGCAGTCAGCTGAGGCAGAATTTAACTTTTGGCTTTGTATAACATGTTCCAGTGTCTGCACAAGGATACAAATAAGATTGCTGATTATCTCATATTATTAAAGTGCTAAATTCCCCATAATGCCAGCCTCTAAACCCATCACCATTTCATAGATTTCTGGGGAGGGCATTAATTATTCATCTCTTAGCAAAGTTCTTTTACTTTCATGGGTTTTTAATGTATACATGGGTGTAAGGGTGTAAGGTGTGTCTTCTTAATAAAAGAATAAGTGACTAGGTCAAAATCTTAAAAGTCCATTTTTCAGAGATTTTTTTTTATTTACTATCAAATCAAAAGTTAATCCTTCATCCTAAGAATTTTCTAACAATGTTTTACAGAAATAACTGAAGCTAGCCTTGCATATAATGCAACCAATGAAAAGATTAGGGCCTTTTTCCTTAAACTTTGGAAATCTAATTCTTTCCAATGTTTAAGAAGGTATTCAAGGGGTGAATGACATAGAACAGTTGATAGGACAGTCCCCATTTGGAGAAGAGGGGAAGAGAAAGACAGTATGAGGGTTCCTATGTCCCCTCACAATCCCTTTTCCAAAATGATCCCTTAGTTCCAAGATCAAGGTGAAAGAAGGCCTGCTGAGGGCCCAATCCACTCTTCTACAGATGCCCACCTACACCAGCCTGCAAAGGCACCAACTTGCCCTGCTGCATATGTCCGCCTACAATATCCTGCCATGGTTCCAACCCACTCTGCTGCAGATGTCCACTTACAAAGGGCTGTCATTCTCCAAATTGCTTTGGTGGGTGTGTCCTACACATCCTGCTGAGGGTTTAGTCTGCCAGGCTGCAGATGTCTATCTGCATCATTTTGTTCTTTCCCCCTTGCCTTAAACAGACAGGTTGTTCCCTGTCATGCTAGGAGTTCTGACTGCAATCTTGATCTCCCTTCCTGATTCCTCTATCCAACATCAGGGTTCATCTATGCAATACCCGAGTGGATTAGGGGGTAGCATCCTTGATGGGTCCTCTGGGAATTGGACCAAGGTCCCTGTAACCCCTCCCATGTTCCCACTAATGATACCTGCACCATGTTTAAAATGCAGAAATCTACCAAGAGGCCCTTTGTTTTCCAAGTAGTTTGGAATCTAGTAAAGCCAGATACCAAACTGAGTGGGATTTTTCTTCTTGGCTTAAATATTCTGGGGAATCACAGCACTCAGTGGCCATGCAAAGCTGGGTGAGGTTTCTTTGGGCTCGCTATCTAATTTTAAGACAAGATTCTGGATGGAGTCCTAAGACAGAACAGGGAAAGAGGTCCTATGGCATAGTGTTTCTTCTTGTACTTTGGCTTTAACTGTGTAATTTTAATGGAATTTGCAGCTCTCATTTAGCATTTGTTGGCCTGGTGACATCCAGAGAGGAATCAGAGTGAGAGGGAGGCCCTGCTGGCCCCTGATACCTGTTGCAACCATAACTTCCATCTGCCTGTCTTTCTAAAAGATCTGGTTTTAAATGTGCTCACATAATGTCCTGAGCTGGGATGAAACTACCTTGAAAACCTTCCAGTCCACCCTGCTCAGGGCTGCATTCCTGAAGGGAAGGCGAGAAAGCCTGAATGAAGACACCTCTTACTTCATAATGCTACCCTACGGGAATGAAGAGACAAACTGGGACTACAGCTCTCTAGGGTGTGTCTCTCTCTGATCTCCAGCAAAAAAATGCCACCAAAAGAAAGAAAAGGAAAGGAAAGGCACAAGAGAATGCGAGTCAAGAGTTTGTAGCAGTGAAAAAGGATTTTTTTTTTTGCTTTATACACTTGTAGTGAGTCAAAGGAGAAATTTGCCCAAGAATTGTTATTCTCAGTCTTTTTTCCTTATTTGATAGAAAAAAAGACAGAAAATACAAACAGAAAGCAAACAAACAACAACAAACCCAAAATAGTAACAATATAGACTTTCAAGCCAAGATGATAGGAATTGAACTATGGTTGTTATATTGCATATTGTTATCTTCAAAAAGGACTGCTTAGGTTATACAGATATATACATGGAAAAGGGGCCAAATATGTTCACTGGAAGAACAATAGTCTCTTTAACAAATGGTACTGGAAAAACTGGCTATCCATAGGCCAAAAACTAAAACTAGACCCATGCCTATTACCATGTACTAAGCTAAAACATAAATGGATCAAAAATCTAAATATTAAAACAGAAACACTAAATCTGTTGAAAGACAAAGTAAGTAAAAATCTTGAAGACATAGGGTAGGTAGAGAATTCATGAGCAAGAACCAAACTGCAAGGGAAATACTTCCCAGAATCAATAACTGGGATCACATCTTATTAAAGAGTTTCTTCATGTCCAAAGAAATCTCTAGCAGAGTTAAAAGAAAACCCACAAGCTGGGAAAAAAATCTTAGTGAACTGCCCCTCAGACAAAAGACTACTGTCTAGAACTTATAAGAATTAAAAAAAAAGTCAGACCCCCCAAAATCAAAGACCCAGTCCAAAAATGGGCATCCAAGAGGAACACAGAGTTCTCAGATGAAGAAATATGAATGGCAAATAAATATATGAAATAATGTTCATCATCATTGGTCATTACAGAAATGCAAATTAAATCCACACTGAGATTCCATCTCACTCCAGAAAGAATGGCCAGGATCAACAAAACTACCAGCAACAAATGCTGGAGAGGCTGTGGGGAAAAAGGAACTCTTCTGCATTGTTGGTGGGACTGTAGACTGGTGCAACCACTGTGGAGGTCAGTCTGGAGATTCCTCAAAAATTGGGGTTGGAGGTCCCATTTGACCCAACTATTTCACTCTTAGGCATATTCCCAGAAGAACTGAGAACATCATACCACAGTGATACATGTGCATCCATATTTATAGCAGCAAAATTTGTAATAGCCAGATCTTGGAAACAACCTAAGTGCCCATCAACTGAGGAATGGATAAAAAAATTGTGGTACTTTTATACAATGGAGTACAACTCAGTATAAAGAATGATCACATTGACATATTTATTAATAAATGGATGCAACTTAAGACCATACTCATAAGTGAAATAAATCAAACTCACATGTATAAATACCATGTAGTCTCCCTAGTTTAAAAAATGGTAAGAATACAGAAGATTTTATGGTAATCATGGTTCCCCATTATATTTCTTTGAAGTCTTATGTTTTCATTCATTATTTGGAATGGTTTTATTCTGTTTTGTTTGATCTTAATATATGTGATGGTATGAATAGTTACTTTGAAGCAAGACAATATGACAGCCATTGTTGATTTGATATCTTGCTCTGAAGTCCTACCATGCTTTTGTTTTTCTATTACCATTGGTTCTATCATGTTGTTTCTTATTGGATTTTTATATGTATGATAGTATAAACAAATTTTTTATGGAAAATGAGATAATATACTAACCATTGTTCATCTGCAGTTATCTGGTTCAGAAAGCCTTGCAATATTTTCATTCTCTCGATTGTTTTTATTCTAGTTTGTTATGTTTGACATTATTGTGTATAAAGCTAAGCTCAACTATTTCAAAGAAAGAAATATTATGGTAGCTACTGTTAATATCCAATTGTCTTGTTGTGAAGTGCTGTGTGGCTTACATTGTTCTGTTCTGATCTGCTTAGATCTGTCTTCTTTTGTTTCATTCTCTTTAAAATAAAAAAATGAAAAAAAAAGAAATGCTGAGTACATAAGATTTTATGGTAATCATGGTTCCCCATTATATTGCTTTGAAATCTTGTAATGTTTTCATTCATTGGTTTGAATGGTTTTATTGTTTTGTTTGATCTTATTATGTGTGATGGTATGAACAGTTACTTTGAAGAAAACAAGACATTATGACAGCCATTGCTGATTTAATATCATCTTGCTTTGAAGTCCTGCCATGCTTTCGTTCTTCTATTTACCATTGGTTCTATCATGTTGTGTCTTATTGGATTTTAACATGTGTTAATAACATAAAATTTTTGTGGAAAATGAGATATTTTAATAGCTATTGTTCATCTTCTTTTATTTAGTTCAGAATGCCTTGTAATAGTTTCATTCACTTGATTGCTTTTATTCTATTTTATTATGTTGGATATTATTGTGTGTGAAGCATCTATTTCAAAGAAAGAGATATTATGGTAGCTACTATTGATATCCAATTGTCTTATTGTGAAGTGCAGTGTTGCTTTCATTGTTCTGTTCTGATCTGTGTTGTTCTGTCCTCTTTTGTTTTATTCTCTGTCAAATTAAATTAAAAAAAAGAAAAGTGATCTAATCATACGAGTATTAACTGTTATTTTCCAAGAACTAATAGAATTAGTAGTATCATTCTCAATGTTGAAAGATAAGAACAGGAGCCTCAAGAGTTAACCTTTCCACTCACTAGTGGAGGATCAATCTGGAAGGGAAATAGAGCAGGCTGGCATTCCCCTCCCTGAGGGTGGGAGAGGACCAGGCCAGGCAGCACCTGCTGAATCCTGTCCATCAGGAATAGAAAACGGTAGCTGCACTGGTTACATTTACAGGGTCAAAGACGCCCGGGCTTTTTGTATGAGATAAATCGTTCCCTATGTAAGTTTTAATCCTTGGGGTGAAGACAAAGGGAGAGTGGGGGGTGGGGAGGGAAGAAGAGCAGGAGGGGGAGGGGGGCAGAGAAAATCTATTTCACGGAAATAAATACTTGGTGTGCTTAAAAGAAAGTCCACGAGAGGGAGCTCCGACATTACTCTTTTCTCTTTTTGAATAGGACCACAAATTAAACTCAATAGACAAAGACTAAGTCACCTTCCCAGGGCGGCACTCTCTTAGTCGCTAGGAAGCTTTCTGCCCCTGAAACTGTGTCCCGCTACTACTCACCCATAGGTTCTAAACTGGAATTGTGATCACAGATCATCCGTGGCCAAAGATCCCAGCGCAGGTGTTGCAGTGTCCTGTGGGTCTCCTTCGGATTCCCAGTGAAGGGAAAATGTGCCGCACTGGGGCCTGCAATGCTGCTCGGCTGGAGTGAACAGCTAAACCAGTACTGTGAGCTCAGCATCCACAACCAAGGAAAGGACTGGAGTTTAAAAGGAAAACAATTTATTTGTAAGGAGGAGAAAGGAGAAGATGGAAAACTCATTCAAAGAGGGATCAGGAAGGAGATTCCAGAAAAGAAGGACGGGGCCCTTGGTTTCCGGCTTCTTTTATTGGTTGCCTGCCCGCCCCCACAATCCTGGACGTGTAATAACTCCATTGGCCTCTTGTCTGGCCTTGGATAATGCCAGTCCCACCAGCCCTATGTGTGCAAGTATTGTAGTGGGCTTTCTATAATTTCTTACTCTTTGTCCATGTCAGGGCCCTATCTCTAGATTGAGCAGCTAGTTGGACAGAAGGATCCTCATCTATGGGTACAGTGAGTGAGCAGATGCAAGCATCTCCGGTAGCAATACAGGGATATTAGAATGAATATCTGTGTATGTGTAGGTGTGTATGTTAGCTCGTAGGTGTGAGTACATACTAAGTAAGAGTGTTCCCCAAAGTTACTCACCCTTTCTGCTTCTCCTGCATTCCATCAGAGGTGGGGGCTGCTGTGTTGACTTCTTGCCTTTGCATGTTTGCGTCTCTTTGTCCTCTGTCTGCCAACCCTTTCTCCCTCCAGTAGGCTCCAGTGCCACCTGTGCTACCGTAGGGCCTTTCGGGCCTTTCCTATCTTGTTTTCTCTTTCTCCACCCCTCTCCTTGAAAGTGCTCTCAAATGAATGTTCTCTGATGGAGTTTTAACCCTGTCTAGTCAGAGTTAGACAGAAAGCCCAGCAAGGCTGTTATTCTCTTTTCCCTGTGTACATCCCCTTAACCCCATAGCTTCAGATTGCTCTAACATTTGCCCTCAACCATGCTTCTTGGCATTGTCATCTTCTCAGTGTCAGGCTGCAGCTTTCTACACACTCTTGTCACTGACCTTCTAACAAGTCCAGTTCACTTTCCAATTATATTTTTCTTTCAACTATAATACTTAATATTTTCTTGTCCATGCTGGTTCAAGGGACTCAACTGTGAAGAAGTTGGTCAGGTCTTGCTCCTTTGATTTCTTGTTCTTTGACTAGAGTGGAGGTCAGGAGAAATGAAAAAATTCTGACTTCACTGACTTGTTACATGCTGTCATAGATACCCATTTCTGATAGGGAATCACCTTGAATGTTTTTCGGGGACCGGTGTCTCTCTAGTGGGGCACTCACCAGAGGAGACACTTCACTGAACAGTGTCTTCATCAGAGTAAGGCCCTGGCTTGGTTCATCTCCATAGTCTTCCAGCTCTGCAACTTGAAGGAGCCTTGGTGAAGAAAAATGGTTCCAAGTCAGCCGTCTAAACCCGTGTCAGCAGGAAGCTCAGGAATCATAACCACTCCAAGCGGGGCACTGGCACTAACACTGCAGCACCGTGGTCCACGTCTGATGATTTCGACCAATTCCTTTCTCATTATTATTTAGACATAAAATGGGTCAAAAAGTTCAAGCCCTCAGCAGATATTCAGTTAGGAATGAAATACCATTTTCCCTTCTTTCAAGTCCCAAGTTATATTATCTCTGGCAACAATTCTTTGGAGTATCTGTCTCAAAGTGTTTTCTATGAGGTGACTGAATAGCATGATTGTTCAATTTTCTACTTACTGAACCTGGAGAGAGAAGACTGGATGAGGGTAGCTTAGCTTGCTTCTATGCAAACTAACTAGGGCTCACTTACCAATATCTCTCCTTAGAAGGCAGACGGGTTGCAACACAGTCCTTAGATCAGGTTTTTCCAGGGATTTCTAGTCCATAGACAGTGGGACACACCCATTTCACAACCTTAGATGAAAAATTTAAAAAAGGGAAATGGAATGAAGGGAAAGGGAAAATATACAGTTGGATGAAAGCAAGGAAGAGAGGAAGTAGAGGCACAGTGATATAAAGTGAGCTAAAAGAAGGTTGTGAAGGATGAGATTCTATAAGATGCTACACAAAGGGAACTGTAAATCTCCCTTAATTTTTATGTCCTTAGAGGAAATACCATTCTATATTCACCTCCATTTTTTCTTCTCTTAATTTCCTCACATTTTCATTTATATTAACAATGCTGCTTACTCCTAACAGTTGAATTCCTGTTGTTTTATAGACAAATACAATTTGCTACCTCTGCATATCAGAATTTGTCAGTGTTTTAAAATTCTTCCTTACAAACAAAAAGAAAATCTTTTCTGTAAGGTAATTTCCCAGCAAATCCAGTCTCCTCAATCAGAAACAGCATGGCTTTTATCATAACCCTTTACCTGTCTCTAAAAGTGATAACTCAGACCTTTCAAAACACAAAAGAAGCCTTTCCCTGAAAGAAAAGCATAACAGTTTTTCTTCCATCTGAATGTTTGCAAACTGTCAGGTCTCTGTCTTTCTCTCTCTCTCTCTCTCTCTCTCTCTCTCTCTCTCTCTTGCTCTCTCCTCATACTATAGTCCTTTTATTTTAAAAGACACACAAACATAAGTAAAACTAAGTTTTATTTGTGGTGTATTTTTTGTTAAAAAAATCACTATTCTATTTTGTTTCCCAGTCAATTTCCTCTACATTAATTTTGTAACATTTACAACAAAGAGAATGGTATTTATTGGGGTGAAATTTGGCACCGAATTACAATGCTAAGGTGTGAAATGTAATGTAACATTTAGCCCATCTGCAGCATCATGCATTAAGCTTGCATACAGTGCTCATTATGAGCTTAAACTTGACCATGGTAAATGACCAACAAATGATAGTAAAAGATGTCTGCTTGACTGTGACAAAAAGGTTTACTCTAGTTTTCAGACAAGCTTGAACACAGCCATAGATGTTCTATAGATTTAGCAAGGGGTAGTAAAAATAGAGTTTTGAGAAGAGTTTACAAATTACTCTATGACTGTATTCTTTTGTTCTGTGCACTTTCCTTTAAGATTATATTTGAATAACTAGCCCTACTAAGACAAGAATAGGAGCTGTGGTGTGAAAACAAAATCAAATCAACCCTAAGAATAAGTTGACTGATCTCATGATATTCCATAGAGCACTGCTTCTGATCAGGGAATGCACTTCAAACCCAAAGAAGTTTAGCAAAGGTCTCATAGTCATTAAATTCACTGGTCCTAATATGTTTTGCACCATCCAGATGCAGCTGGACTGATAGGATGATGAAATGGCCTTTTGAAGATTGAATTGCCTTGCTACTCTCAGGCAATACCTGCCAGTGCTACATAAAAGCTCCCCAGAAGGCTATATTATACTTCTAGTCATTATCCAGTATGTAGAACTGCTTTTTCCTTAATCAGGATTTGTAAACACAAGAATCAGTGGGTAAAAATTTAAATAATAATGACCATTATTCTAAGGCCTACAAGCAAAATTTTTGTGTCCTGCTGTTTTACTTAACCCCCTGGTTTACTGGCATTTTCTTTTTCAAGAAAGAGAAAGAAAGAAGAAAAGAAAGAAAGAAAGAAAGAAAGAAAGAAAGAAAGAAAGAAAGAAGAAAGAGGAAAGGAAAGGAAAGGAAAGGAAAGGAAAGGAAAGGAAAGGAAAGGAAAGGAAAGGAAAGGAAAGGAAAGGAAAAACCCTTCTACCAGAAGAAACAATGATTCCACTGAATTAGACTCTAAAATTTCTTTCATAACATTTTAGGTCCCTATGGTTCTGAGTCAGCTGGCTGGAAAAGTTTTCTGGTGCTCCTGAGAATATCATGGAGAATTGGGCTAGTACTCCACAATGGAAATTAGGATATGTGTATTAGAAGTGTATCAGTTCCCTTTCAGCTTTTCCTAGTATTGCATTGACCTCTTTTTTGGATCAGTACAATTGAAATTACAATTCAATAGAAGCAGGATGCAAAACTTTCCAGACATTTCAGGAATGAAGTTTTGAGTTATCCCAGCTAAAGAACTGAGACCACTGAGATGCTTCCTGAATGCATAAAGTTAGTTAGATTAATGGGTGAAGATTGTGTTTTGTTCTTTTTTTACTCATACACAATGCAATATTACACTGGTTGACTCAATGTAACTAGTTTAATATTATTAAATCTATATTAAAATATAAGTAATGCCATGAGAAATATAAGCATCACTCAAAAGAAGTTGCCTCTTATTCTGGGAAAGGAGTTATCTGTTCTCAGTACTATAGAGTCTACTGGCTCTAATTTAGATGGAATTATGAACTTGCTACTACTGTCTTTATTTAGAAGTTAATCCTAGTTTAAGGAAAAGTGCCTGTGACAAAATGAAAATGTCCATAGAATAAAATATGGATTGTGAAATTCTGGGAAGATTATTAACACCCAGTTCTGCATGTGATTGTGAGCTCTTTCCAGAGTGATTGGAATGTACCTCTCCATCCTGAACAAGATGTACCCTGCTCATGAGTGGTATCCTCCAATAGGCTAACAGGCCCCATAGAATAGAAAGGAGAGGAATTGCAGATGGCTGACTGAGTGGTGGCATGATAAGAGAGACTCTCTGAGAAAAAAAAAATAGAAACAACTCAGATGCTGGAATCTCGCAACATAGAGAAAGCCAGACAAAAGGAGAAGAATTTTCATGAACCAGAAAGAAACTCAGGAAAAAGAAAAAGAAAAAAAAAGAAAGAAGAAAGAAGAGGAAGAAGCTTGGGCAGAGGGCTGAAGCTGAGCAAGCCCTGATCGCTGTACTGGGCTGTCTTAGAGTCAGGTGACTCATGATCGAGCTGAGATAGCGGTCCTGCCAAGAGAGGGGGGGTTGATGAGCTCCAGACCCTCGGCCGGAGGAGGCGCTGCGGCAGGGTGTGGAAACAGCCAGTTGAGCTGTATGAATTTTGGTGAGTGATGGAAACTGGATTCCCCAGATTGGGAGGACTGGCTGGGAAACATTTTGGAGTTGGGAAGGGCTGGCTTGAATCAAAACCTGAGGATATATCTGCAGATGACTCCTAGTCCAAAACAGATTGGTGGGATCTGCTCAGGCTGGGCCACACCCCTGGTTGAAACCCAATAGCCAGGCATGAGGCTTTTCTGGGCCAGTGGAATCCCCAGAGAACACACAAACTTGTTGAAGCATAAACTAGTTGACTGGCATAAGGGGAAGACCCTACTCTCAGCATGCAAATTGCAGATCCACAGTGGACTGGGGGGCAGTACTTCCTTAGCAAGTGCACTACAGAAAAACTGTGAGCAATACAAAAGGCCCAGAGACCTCCACCACCCACCTGTCTGAAGGGGGCAGGAAACATGACAAGACAGAGAAAGAGCAAAAGGTCCCCAACTGTGGAACCAGGGAAAGTGAGTCCAACAAAGGCAAATGCATAGGAGGTTGAGAACAGCAAACCTGTAATGTCAGAGACAGCCTCATTGGAAATAAAGAAATACATCCGTGACCTCATCATCGAATTTAAATCTGAAATTCTAACTCAGGTGAAGCAAGATATGAGAAGATTAATAAAAGAAGTCCTGGGTAATCCTCAAGTAAACACAAATGAAAGAATAGAGGAACCCAGAGAAAAGAGAGAAGTCTTTGATGAAGAATATAAACAAAACCTAGAATATATGAAACAGATCCAAAGAGAATATCAGAAAATTAAAAACTCCATTGAAAGCTGGCAAAACCTTTTAACAGAAACTACAGACAAACTTTCAAAACTTGAAGATAGATTTGCAAAGTATCATCATGAAAGGAAAGACCTCTTAAAAATAACAAGGAACCAGGAAGCAATGATACAAAGGCTAGAAGATGACAAGAGGATTTATATCCTAAGAATAAAATATGTGAATGAAGATGCAGCAACAAATACAAATGAAATAAAAAGTCTATTCACAGAAATAATTAAGGAAAACTTCCCAAACATAGGTAATGGAAGTGAAGTTCAGATAAATGAGGCATACAGAACTCCAGCCAGCTACAACCCAAACAGATCTACACCCAGATATATAATAATCAGGATCCCAGAAATCCATCACAAGAACAGAATATTAAAAGTGGTCAGAGAAAAGAAACAGATTACCTATAAAGGGAAACTCATCAAAATCACAGCAGACTTCTCAATGCAAACCATCAAATCAAGAAGAGCTTGGAACAAAATATTCAAAGCCCTGAAAGAAAATAACCTCCAACCCAGAATGATGTACCCTGCAAAACTGTCTCTCAAAATTAATGGAGAGACAAGATATTTCCACAACAAAGAGGAACTGGGGGAGTTTGTGACCACCAATCCAACCCTGCAAAGAATACTGAAAGACATTCTAGAGAGAGAGAAGAAAACCACCAGGGTTCCAGGAATAATGGCAGAAGGGCCTCAAAGAAAGGGGCAGACAGTGGAATAAAGGAGAAAAGTAAACCAACAATGAGAGTAAAATAGCATGGCAGAGATAATACAGAGAAGATTGTTTATATCACTGTTTTATCTTGACTGATTTTATTTGAATCTGATATGCTTGAGAGTGTCGAGTCTGAGAGTAGGGTCAACTACTCTGAAGATGACAGGATTCAATAGGATACCCATTCTGGTTTGATTGTTAACTGCCTTTGAAGTCCTATAATATCTCCAATGTTTAGATTTTATTAATAGTGTAATTAAATGCTAAGTTTATACTATATTTGATGATATAGACAATTTTATTGAAAATAACAAGAGACATCCTAGTGACTACCGTAGATCACCTAGTGTTGTGTTTTTGTATGATCTTTTCATTTCGTGTTTCTCTAGGAACTTGTATTGTTGACTTGTTTTGATTTGTTTCTCCCTCTAATACAGAAAGGCTAGGTATATGTGTAGAGACTTATACATGTGTAGAGCTTCTAAGTAGTTTATGAGAATGGATTATAGTTATTGTAAAGAAAAAAAAAGGAAGAGTATTCTAAAGGATATAACTGCATGTATGTTTGAGTGTGTGGAATTAATAACCATCTTGTTAAAGTGTTAGTTGGATGGATGAACAAAATTGACTGCAGTCTCACTGTTTGGATGTCCACTTCGTGAGCTTTACTTTTGTAACTTGAACAACAGCATTTAAGAGGAAAGTATGTAATTATCAACTAGTGATTTCTTACTGCTTACTATTTTTGTTTTGTTTTGTTTTTGAGATTTTGTATTATTTCTACCCTCTTTCTGTTTCAAAATTTTTTCTTTAAATAATAATAAGAAAAAGAAGCAACCCCCATCTATCCAGAGAACCAGCACCATGCACAGGCCACTGCCAGCATGTGAGCCAGTGCCATGTGCGAGCCGGTGCTGGAAGGGGAACAGCTAGATCCCAAGTCCTTCTGGCACATGGGCTGGCAAACAAGAAGGACCAATCCTCCAGCTGTAAGCAACCAGCTGACCTGGAGAAACAAGGCTGAGATGATAGCTATTGAGGTGAAATGCAATTTGATGTTTGTGGCGATTTGCTGTCCCACTGACCTTACAGGTCTAGGGCCAGGGGTCTGATCATCTGTTCAGAGAACAGTGTTACACAGTGCAGCATCTAGGGGGGAACCTCTTTTAGAGGGTTTGTGGACATTGTTGATTCCCTGTTGTCTGGTTTTGAAGTCCTATATCAGTTTCATTGGTTTATTGGATTGGATTTTATTCTCGTTCATTTTGTTATATATGATGGCATGAGCAGCTGTTTCAAAGATGGCAAGATATATTATGGAAGCATTTTGGATTTACTATTGTCTTATTTTGAGATCCTTTATTGCATCCATTGTTTTGTTTTTATTGCTTCTATTCTATTCTGTTCTGTTTGATTTTTATTATGTCTGAAGGTATCTGAAGCTATTTTGAAGACAACAAGGGGCATTGTGGTAACTATTGTTGATTTTGTAATAGTTTGAAGTCATGTATCACTTACACTGCTTTGATTTGTTTTTCTGTTTTATTTTCCTTATTTTGTCCTCTTTAAAATAAAATTTTTAAAAAATGGTTAAAAAAAGAATAGAAAGGAAATGAAGAGGAGGTTTTGGACAGCATATAAAATTGTATTGTTCAGCTACACAACTGAGTCTCATAGCACCAACACTAAGGAGACCTTCCAGGATTTGATCTTGGGCTAGAGTTTTTTCCTTACCCCAACAAGTTTTGCAATTTGAACCTTGCTGTGCAAGCACATCATGGACACTCCAGCTAGCCTGCTGCCAGATGCTTTGTGGACTCTCCTGCTCTGTTCTGTAAGCCTACCTCATGTAATTCCATGCATAATTTTACAGGAATGTGTGTGCTGAATATATATCTTATCTGTTCCTCTAGAGAAATCTTATCAATATAGATGTAATAATAATTTGATTGACTACATTTATTGACTCTCAGATATAAATCATGAAGACATGAATCTGATTATATTTATTTCCACATTTTGTCACATATATGGTTTTGCTATCTTTTTTCAAAAGGTTAATTTATATTCATTTTATTATAGCCAAAAAAGAACAAACATTCTGTGATCCACCTTACCTCAAAAATCTTCCTTATTTCTTTGAAACTTACCTTTCCTCTGATCTCATGACCATTATTATATGTTTAATATTTTAGAAAGTAGATCATTCTGTCAGTGAATAAATTATTATTTATAGGTCTATGTCCT